>CABHPP010132920.1:0-48388 GCA_902168425.1 Peromyscus attwateri
CAATGCCCCAGCTATTCTACTTAGAGAAAGGAATGTATGGCAACACCTCTACAAGTGTTAAATCAAGTTTAAAGAAAAAAACTTATTTTATACTCTTGACCTAAGGACAAACATAACTCAAGATGAACTAGGCTGGAGTGTTCTTTGAGCTACTGCCTTTAAAGTCATACCCTTACCTTTATCCACACACATTCTTTTTAAAATTATTTTTATTTAATTAAAATATAATTATATGATTTCTTCCTTTCCCCTTCTCCTCCCTTCTACCCTTCCTATGAATCACCCCTTCTTTAACCATTATTGTAGGCACAAGCATTATTCTTACACCAGATTCATATTCCTTAATTCTCTCTGCCTTTGTGAAAAGCTGTTGTACCAAGTACTTTGATTTTTCATGTCAATAGATTTCCCCATCTAGCTGTGTCTCAGAAGGCTACCATACACTCAACCCTCCTTTTAATTCATTTCTTTCCTGTATTAGCCTTAGTTGCCATAAGACAATATCCAAGGTTTGGGCTTAAAGAACATAAATGCATTTCCCCCTGAAGTTTTAGAAGTCAGAAATCCAAAATGAACTTGGGGTTGGACTCTGGTGGGACCTCCCAGCTTTCCTCTATCCACCTTCTCATGGCATCCACACATGGACATGCTTTGGTCAAGTAGTAGAGATATATGCTGTCCCATTGTGAGTGAATCACACTACAACTTTTCTTCTCTGTTCTGACTGACTGCTTCATTTCAGAAGGCAAAAGGCTGGGTGCTCCACCAGTTTTTACCTAATACGACTATAGAATTTTATAAATTCCTCCAGATGCTGCCTACCATCTGTCTGACAGTCTATTTTTAGTGTTTTGTTATTAAATTCTCAGGCCTACTTAGAAGAAGTGAGAGATTTCTAATGAGTCAGGTGTGGTTTCTGTCCCCACACCTTACCCTTTTAGAAAGACACAAATTATACTGAGCTTTGCCAGCATGGAGAGAGGAAAGTTGGTGTCCTCCATAGCTCACACTCTCTTGCGAAGAGCCCCCCCAAGGATTACAGAATTTACACCAGTATCCATGACCACTGACATGACAGGAAATTTAAGAGACCCCAGTGATTATTGGACCAAAGAAAATATGTAATTACTTCCTTCTCTTCTCATGGTATTTTTTATTGTTGGTAATCAGGTAAAAGATACAAGATCTCTGTCAAAGTAAAAAACCTTTTGGAGTGGGAAGACACTTGGAAGGAGAGCAGAATGTCAGTTCCTGAAAGGAAGTGTTGTTTGCAACTCAACTAAGGTTTTGTGTCAAACCACAAATGCCCCTACGGCATTAATTTGGTAATTGGCAATAGAATGTGGATTGCTGAATTATTTTCCAAATTTAAATACATTAAAATAGTGTTTTTAGACTCTGTCAATGGTGTGTGGCTTAAATGAAAATATATTAAGATAGAAGAATTTTAAATTCTAAACATTTGCCCTTATACCCACAGATAAGTGTAGTATCTCACCCTTAATCATGCAAATTTCTTTTTGCAACCGTTGAGGTCCATTACAGAAAACCACAATCTATCAAAGTGCAGAGTTGTAGAGCCCAGTCCAAACAGATATATCTACCAAACAATTTTCATGCCTAAGGCTCAGGATCATCGCAAAAGGCGGGCTGAAAGACTCTAAGAAGAGGAGGATCAGGGACTTGGCTTTGAGATTGTGTCTCCTAAGAATGTCAGAAGGTACACACACAAAGTCTCACCAACAAGGCTTTCTAAACATGAGCTGAACTAGAAAAAGAGCAGTAGACATGCTAATGTGGATGGGGCTTGGAGCAAGAGGCCTCAACTCTACACAAAGAACTACAAAAAAAAAAAAAAACTACACTATGGAGTGCTGAGAGCAGGAGAGAAATAGTCTTCCCCAGAGAAGAGAATGCCAATTGTATATCCAACAATTATTTATCCAGTATCAAATGGTCATCCCTGAAAGTATGCCTAAAAGTAACATTATACAAACTGAGCAGATTGTATTTATGTATTTAGGAATATGCACATACACACACTTGTATATGTATATATATGTATATGTATATATATAAACAATTGATTAAAAAAAGAGGCCATGAATTTGAACAAAAGGGGGTATGTGGGAGGATTTGGAAGCAGGAAATAGAAGGGGTAATGAAGTAATTATATTATAATCACAAAATAATAAAATAATAAATTAATTATGGCAACCTTAAAAAAAAACAGAAGAGTTTTGATATGAGTAATCTGAGCTCACTGTTTGTGGCAGATTAAAAGTTAATAAGTGAATATCACTAGATGTGATAGAATCATGCTTTAACTATAATTCCATTTTAGTGTGTATGCACCCATACACTGCTTACCTGGACTTTCTTAGTAGGATACGGTCTGATCAATGGAATTGGTTATTGGCTTTTTTGCAGGTTACAATACCTTTTATGTTTTCCAAACAGAAGCACAGTAAGTTGCCAATGACAAAGGAAATTTAAAATATTATACTTGACAACCTTCTATATAAAGCAAATAATAGTTATATTTTAAAGAACAATAGAAAATATAATCTCAAATTTAATTTTCCTCTGTTATTCTGTTGCCCACCTTTGTATGTTAATCGTATTAACCAGTATTAGTCTGCTTTATGTCACTATTATAAAATACCTAGCTAAGCATGATGGGGCCTGTCTTTCATCACAGCACTTGGGAGGCAGAAACTGACAAATCTCTGTTGAGTTCCTGGTCAGCCTGGTCTACATAAGTTTCATGACAGCCAGAACTACCTAGCCAGACCATTTTTATAAATAAATAAATAAATAAATAAATAAATAAATAAATAAATAAGCAAGCATGTAGTAGAATATTATTTTAAGGTGTGTTACTTTTGTTTATATTATATTTGTTTAACTCCGTGAAGCTGTGTTACTGTACCTGTGTAAAACACCTGATGGTCTAATAAAGAACTGGCCAATAGCAAGGTAGGAGAAAGGATAGGTGGGGTTGGCATGCAGAGATTATATATAAAAGGAGAAAACTTGGAGGAGGGATCTAAGTTCTAGGAGTCAGAGAAGGAGGAGGACTCCAGAGGCCAGCCACCCTGCTACACACACACAGCAAGCCACGGAGTGAGAGTAAGATACAGAAGTAAGAGAATGGAAAAAGCCCAGAGGCAAAAGGAAGATGGGAAAAGTTAAGTTAAGGAAACCTGGCTAGAAACTAAGCCAAGCTAAGGCCAGGCATTCATAAGTAATAATAAGTCTCTGTGTCTGAATTTATTTGGGACCTGGGCGGTGGGTCCCCAAAAAAAGAGTAAAAATCAACAGCGCAAGCAAACAAATGAAGTTTTAAGATTTATTTTGTGTGTGTGTGTGTGTGTGTGTGTGTGTGTGTGTGTGTGTAGGCACACACATGTGCATATATGTGCAAATGCTCACAGGGTTCAGAAGATCTTTTGGAGCTGTATTTACAGGGAGTTGTGAGCCTGGCTGCTCACAACGAGACTCTGGCCTTCTGCAAGAATACTAAGTACCCAGGTCTGCCAGGGATCACTGAAGAGGGCTCCTCAACATTCAGGCCCTGAAGCACCAGAGCGATCCCTCCATAATAAATGGATCTTTTGTGGCCACCCAGGACAACTATAGGTTATCCCTGACCTCCTTGTCCAGCAACAGCTCCTGTGGAAGTGCTGAGTACCCCACCACCCGGTTCTCCCCAGGATCAAGCATGGCCTCTGGTGTGCCAGCTACTTTTTTGGGAAGTCCACCCTCCAATCCATGTCCACAGTGTTGGAGTCTCCTGAGCACTCAACATAAATCCACCCCCAACACACCTCTGCCAGCCTCCAGAAGCGAAATGATGAGTGATGGCCTGGCTTCTAAAACGATGAAGAAACTAGTCATTCATCCTGGCCAGGCCACCACTAGGGCCGCATCCTGGCCCAGCAGAAACAATGGCTGTCCCAAGCTTCACTGTTGCTAGGCTGGAGCCCCATCCACCCAACCACCCCACTGTGAAAACTAGGCAGGCTGCCAGAAGCAGGAGACACCAGCAAGAGTTGGATAGAGCCTGGTGGTGGTGGTACACACCTTTAATCCCAGCACTCAGGAGGCAGAGGCAGGAAGATCTTTGTGAGTTCGAGGCCAGCCTGGTCTACAGAGCGAGTTCTAGAACAGCCAGGGCTTCACAGAGAAGCCCAGCCTGGAAAAACAAAACAAAACAAAACAAAAAACAAACAAACAAACAAACAAAAGAGTTGGATAGAGCCCTCCTCTTCTCTCACTGCCCTGAGCTTTCCTGACCTATAACTGTCCCTTGCACCAAGGAGAAAATAATCACCGACCAGCCATCTCCCAACAAAAAGAAAAGAATATCAAATGCTCCTAACTGCTGAGCAATCTCTTCAGCCCCTTAGCAAATGAAAAATCAACCAATCAGTAAAATATTTGTTACTATAGCAATTCAATTTTAAAATGTTTGACGCTATCAACTAATTTTTTTTCTTATCACCAAAGAAATCTAATTATGATTTGCTGAGAAGTTTATTACAAATGAAATAGAATTTAGAACCTTTAGACAGAAGCTTTCTTATCAGAGTTGTGTCAAGCCCTGCAAAGACAGTAAGCACATGGTTTTGATCCCTCTCTGACTTTGCTTTCTCATATGTGCAGCCTGCTGACCTCATCTATTTTCAGAATAAGATGACTTTCAATCTCTCAAAGCCTCCTGAATTTCTATGACAGCTAGTTATATTTATATGAAGCCAGACAATTTCAAGTTCTCTGAAATACTTTCTCCATAGCTACATACATTTAACTAGTCAACTCTTGAGATATATCTAAAAAGAAAATCTTAGCTGTCTCAAACCAAAGGAATGAGTTTCACTGAAATGTTTCCTGTCTTCAATGCATTGCCAGATAGAACTATTAGGTGTTATACAAAGTTTAACTCAAACTGAAATTAAACAGGCCCAATTGAAGGCCAGCCTAACTTGTAGAAAAAGAGGAAAAAACTTAATTAGAAGTTTTATTTTGCAATGATTTATGGGACCTTTGTCCTTGGGCTGATGAGTGAATGTAAGACACATATGAACAATAGAAAAACTAACATGTCTGTTATAGTTATAATTTTCTTCATTGAGAAATTTGTTATGTTTATAATTTTCATCATTATATCAATTTAAATCTTTATTGTAGATGATGATCTATTCTCCATTGGAAATATTGCACCTAGGACTATCTACCAAGATGAAAAACATTTTGTAGGATTAGTTGAGTACTCAGAATCAAAGCATCTCCTAAGAGACAGCGTTCCAACAATATTATTTTGTACCCACAGTTAGCATACATGTTAATGAAGAACTTTGATAAGTTGATTAATGCTTCAGTCAATTAGGGTAATGCATTTGAAATCAGCCCAGAAAGAAAATACTCTACATGATTTCTCCTTTGCTGGATTCCATTTTCAATATAAAAGACCTACATTCTATCAATTTAAGTTTTTCTTTTTTTATTTTCTGCATTTACTTCAGAGCTCTCTTGCACACAGTTGGACACTGTAAATGGAAGTCTTGTGGGTGATTTCCAGGTTGAAGCAGTAAAAAGCCTGTGTGCAATGATATAGCCTTTCTCTTCATTTCTTTTTTTAATTTTTTTTATAATTTAATTTAATTTTACATATCAACCACAGATTCCCTTGTTCTCCCCCCTCCCGCCCCCCACCTTCCCCTCAACCCACCCCCCATTCCCAACTCCTCCAGGGCAAAGACTCCCCTGAGGATTGAGTTCAACCTGGTAGATTCAGTCCAGGCAGGTCCAGTCCCCTCCTCCCAGGCTGAGTCAAGTGTTCCTGTATAATCCCCAGGTTTCAAACAGCCAACTCATGCACTGAGTACAGAACCCGGTCCCACTGCCTGGATGTCTCCCAAACAGATCAAGCTAATCAACTGACTCACTTATCCAGAGAGCCTGATCCAGTTGGGGGCTCCTCAGCTATTGGTTCATAGTTCATATGTTTCCATTCGTTTGGCTATTTGTCCCTGTGCTTTATCCAACCTTGGTCTTAACAATTCTCTCTCATACAAACCCTCCTCTTTCTTGCCAATTGGACTCCTGGAGCTCCACCTGGGGCCTGACCGTGGATATCTGCATCTGGTTCCCTCAGTCATTGGATGGGGTTTCTATCATGACAATTAGGGTGTTTGGCCATCCTATCACCAGAGTAGGTCAGTTTGGGCTGTCTCTCGACCATTGCTAGTGCTGGTGGGAATGCAAGCTTTTACAACCACTTTGGAAATCAATATGGCACTTTCTTAGAAAATTGGGAATCAATCTTCCCCAAGATCCAGCTATACCACTCTTGGGCATATACCCAAGGAATGCTCAATCATACCACAAGGGCTCTTGCTCAGCTATGTTCATATCAGCATTGTTTGTAATAGCCAGAACATGGAAACAACCTAGATGCCCTTCAACTGAAGAATGGATAAATAAAATGTGGTACATATACACAATGGAATACTACTCAGCAGAGAAAAACAATGACATCATGAGGTTTGCAGGCAAATGGATGGATCTAGAAAAAAATCATCCTAAGTGAGGTAACCCAGACTCAGAAAGACAAACATGGTATGTACTTACTCATAGGAGGATACTAGATGTAAAACAAAGATGACTAGACTGCTACTCACAACTCCAGGGAGGCTACCTAGAAAACAGGACCCCAAGAAAGACACCGGGATCACCCAATGACAGAGAAATGGATGAGATCTACATGAACAACATGGACGTGAGTGGGGGTAATGAAGGCAATGACCGAGGGAAAGAGAGCTTAGGGGAGCGGGAGATCCCAGCTGGATCAAGAACAGAGAGGGAGAACAAGGAATAAAAGACCATGATAAATGAAGACCACATGAGAATAGGAAGAAGCAAAGTGCTAGAGAGGCTCACAAATATACCCCCACAATAGACTTTCTCTTCATTTCTAAGAGGCCACTCCAAAAAGCCATTGTCTTAAAATGGAAGAGTCACAAATTTAACTAACTTAAAGTTTAAGAGGACTGAGCCCTCTGCATTAAGTGGGACAGTTGTGTAACTTGATCTGCTTAATGGGCCCCCTGTCAATAGGATCAGGACCCATCCCTGGATCATGAGCTGACTTTTTGGAGCCCACTACCTATGGTGGGACACCTTGAACAGCCTTGATGCAGGGGGAGGGGCTTGGACCTACCTCTACTAAATGTACCAAACTCTGCTGACTCCCCATGGGAGGCCTTACCTTGTTGGAGGAGGGAATGGGGGGTGGTTTTGGGGAGGAGGAAGGCTGGAGGAGAGGGAGGAGGGAAGAGACAGGGATCTGTGATTCGTATGTAAAATGAATAAAAAAAATTTCTAAAAAAGAAAAAGAGGCATGGGGAAGGGTACCTATATGGGAGAGTGGCCAAAAGTAATCTGGGTCTAGCAGAACATCCTGTGGCTATTCTAGGAAGAAAAGCAGCCCCCATGGAAAGTCCCCATAGCTGTATCCCCCCTCCCCGGTGCTGATCTTTAAACTAGCCAATTGTGTATTGCCCCAAATGCTAAAGAAGATTATTGTGAACAGTGAGAAGGAAGTTTTTACTACAGGAAACCACAGATACCACAAACCACAGATGGTTTGGGGCTGTTTGTTACAAAAATTGAACCCCATCATTTCCTTTCTGAAGTATCCTTCCATTTTAAAGAAAAATTATTATCATTTGCGTTATGTATTCTCATAAATATACATAGTACAATGCTACCAGTGTCCATTTCTTATATTTCCTGGTAAGGCCTTGAGTAACAGTTTACATAGTGGGCTAATATCTTTTCTCAATTTTTTTCTATAGAGAAAAAAATGAATGACATATATTCCGAGATCTTGTTTGTATTGTTTAGGTTTATGCTGTCAGCTTTATATAGAATTCTTGGCATGCTATCCTTTAGTTTCATTAGCTTCTAGACAGCATTCTTCTAGATAATAATTTTTATTACTTCCTTTATTCTTGGAGATTATATAATATAATTGCATCACTTCCCTACTTTCCTCACTCCAAACACTCCCATATACCCAGCTGTGCTATCTTGTAAATTCATGGTCTCTTTCTCTGTCATTACATACATATATGTACATATATAGAGAGATAGATATAGATATATAGATATATTTCAAAGCTAAGTCTTGCCCTAGTTTGGTGTTTGATTATTTGTAGTGACAATAAGTTTAAGCTTACAGCTGCTGTGATTTGTCATTAGATATTTAGTGTTTAAGTTTTTATTTCTTTTTTCATATTCAGGAGAGAACCCAGGACATAGTGCATAGTATCCAAGTGCTTAACCAATGAATTACACTTCCAGCACCAATCACAACTTTTACACAGAATGTATATACATGTTTTCTTATTCACCTCACCTAGAATTGGTTGAGCCCTTTGGAAATGCAGATTCTGGCTATTTTTCAACTCTAGGGTTATGTCTTTTGTAATATTTGCTGCAAGGAACCTACAGTTAGACTCCCAATAGTTCCTACTTTTGGATAGCCACATCCTTGTGTCATCTCACAGAAGTTTGTACCAAGTTGGTCTACTAAAGCATACAAAGTAATGAGCAGATGTCCCTGCTGGTATTGGATTATGCTCTGAGTTCTGTCTTGAGAATGCCTGTGCATGATTTCATTTCTTAAATTCGTTTTACATACCAACCTCTCTCATCCCTCCTCCCATCCCTCCCACATCCCCTCTCACCCTTTATCCCTTCCTCCAACAGGGTATGTTCTCCTATGGGGGAACAGCTAAGCCTGGTACATTCAATTAAGGCAGAACCAAGCCCATCCTCACTTTATCAGGGGTGAGCAAGGTGTCTGACCATAGGTAATGGGATCCAGAAAGCTGGCTCATTCACCAGAGATGCACGATTTCATTTACCTTTTGTAGAGCCCTTGCTCAGGGGAAGACTGTTCTGTGAATACTTCAGTGGAGAACATCTCTGTGGTAAGGAACTGGAGCTTCTTGCCAGAAGCCACAATGAGTTGTCTTGAACTTGGGTGCTTCACCAACAGTTGGGTTGAGAAAGCATAGCCTCTGCCAGCAGCTCTTTCTGGCTGCAAGCTCATGAAAAAACTTGTGAGAATCAGGCTTTCTGACCCATGGCAACCATAAGATAATAAAACGGCAGTGTTTAAATTACCCGGGGTTTTAGGGTAATTTGTAATAGAAAAATAGTTATCTAACATAATGCCACTTTGCATTTATTATCTCTGTCAGTTCATTCTTCTTCTAAAATTCCTATTTGTGACATTTACCTTCTTAAATATATTATACTAAATTTGTTGTCTTTCTCTTATCATTTTTTTAAAAATATTTTGAGACAGTGTTTCTCTATTTTAGCTCTGGCTATCATGGAACTCGCTCTGTAGACAGACTGGCCTCTAACTTAGAGATCTACCCGCCTCTGTCTCCTGAGTGCTGGGATTAAAGGCCTTCACCACCACCACCAAGCCTTTCTCTTATGATTTTTAAGCTGCTCATGAGTCTTCCTTAGGGCATTTGAGCTACTTTTCTCCTTGATAGTCAATATTATTCAAGTTTCCAAGGAGCAATTCTTTTGGAATTATTTCCTAAGTGTTTAGTTGGGAAGTTATATATGTGTTTGAATTCCCATGAGTCATTACTGACATGTATAAAGTTATCTGCTCCTGCAGAAACACCTATAGTAATTGAATCTTTTCAAGACAGAGGAATTTCATTCTGTACATGGAATTTTCTCCAATTTTGAGAGTCAGATCAATAATTCAATATGGACATGGGCATTCTTACATGTGCCTTTAAATTTAAGTAAGTTTTCTTGATAGGATAGAAATTATGCTATGTGTTTACAACAACTTTTTTGACTCTTCAAAATTCTGCCAAATTTGTTATAATTTTCTGCATTTAAAAATTTGAAAAATGCTGATTATTTAATCTGGAGTCTAAGTTTTATCATAACTAAGGTGGAAGCACTAATTTTGTCTTTTACTGGGATTTTAGCAGAATTTCAAAGTGAAAAACCAAAGCTACCTGAAGTGATGAGGAATGATAAAGTAGTGAGGAATATATTTTCTAATTTTTTTTTCTTTTTTCTTTTTTCTTTTTTTTTGATTTTTCGAGACAGGGTTTCTCTGTGTAGCTTTGTGCCTTTCCTGGAACTCACTTGGTAGCCCAGGCTGGCCTCGAACTCACAGAGATCCGCCTGCCTCTGCCTCCCGAGTGCTGGGATTAAAGGCGTGCGCCACCACCACCCGGCTATATTTTCTAATTTTTAATAAAAAAATTAGTTAGTGAAGTCCCTCTCATGTGTCATCTACCTAGCCAGATTTCCCATGCCCCTCTCCAGTGTCTAGTCCTGTTACTCTGCTTGACCATACCCTCCACACAATCTGCCAGATCTAGTCTGGCTCCCACATCTTATGCCCAGGTCTAGTCTGGACACCCCTGCCTACTCTACAACCAATCTCTAGGCTTCTTCCTGGACCCAATATGCTTACCTCCCAACCCACAGGTCTCTCAAATCCCACATGCAACCTTTCCACCCATCCAGATCTGCCCCAACACTCCAAGCATCAGCCAGGTTATGAACTATAGCAAAGACCAGATGTATTGATGATCCTAAAAGTGCACTATTGGCACACATATGTTGGTGGTAACCAACAGCTCTCTATTTGGACTTAAGACCTGCTCAACCACAGGGGAACTATGCCTCATGCTGATATCCCAGGACTAACTACCCAGGACTAGTGAAGCGATGGATCTGGGATAAGAGTCTAAAATCACAACTTTACTAAACCAGCATAATTCTTAACTACATTCTAAATATTTGTCCTCAGCCCCACAGATAAGTATAGTTCTTACCCCTCATCAAAGAATCTTCTCTTTTCAACAAATGAGACCACTAAAAAACAAAACAAAACAAATAAAAAAAAATAAGACAAAGCAAAAAAAAAAAATCACACTTAGCCAAAATGCACAGTTGTGGAGCACAGTCCCAGTGGATACATCTACAAAAAAAACAAAACAAAAACAAACAAACAAAAAACAATTACTGCACATAAGGCTCAGGGAATATTTCATAAGAGGGGGCAGAAAGATTGTAAGAGCCAAAGCACCAGGGAGTTTGCTGTGAGATTGTGTCTCCTAATGCGAAAATGTATACCCACCAAGTTTCACCAACATGACAGACTAAACACATCCTAAACAAGAGGAACAGTAGACATGACAAAGAGGACAGGAAAAAGACCAAGAGACCTCAACACTACACAAAGAACTAGGCAACTAAGGAATGCTGAGAGCAGGAGAAATAGTCTTCCCCAAGGAAGAGCTCACCAATCAGTCTTCCAATACCAAATGATCAGCCAGCCCTAAAGACATATAGACAAGTAATGTTGTGCAGACTGAGCGGGTTATATTTATAAGTGTGTGTATACATATATGCATACAACAACAATTAATTTTTTTAAAGTCCATGAATTTAAAAGGGAGAAAAGAAGAGTATGTAAGAAGAATTAGAGGGAGAAAGGAGGAGGGGAAAAGGATGTAATATTATCTCTAAAACAAAATAAATAATTTTTCAAAGTTTAGTATTCAGAGTAGTAAGTTGAATTATAACTTTGTATACATATAATGCCCTTATACTTTTAAAACTATATTTACTCTTAACTACTATCCCCCATCACCATCCATCCCTTTTGTTGGTCCCCTTTCTCCTCTCAAAATGTTCATCTGTCTCTTTTCCTGTGACACAAATTCTCTTAGCTGTAATCAGAAGTTTTCCTGTGTCTTACCTGGTCCTGCAGCTGCTCAGTCCCAAGTACCTGTGGCTCAGACTTCTTGCTAGCTAGCTCTTATATTACTTAACTCAACACATTCCTATTAATCTATGTGTTGCTACATGGCCGTGGCATTACCAGTCTCCTGGCATCTTGTTGCTCCTTGGGCAGCAGGCTGGCATCTCTCCTACTCCACCTTTCTCCTCCCTGTATCTCTGCTTGGATTTCCTGCCTGTCTCTAAGCTGCCTTGTCATAGGCCAAAGCAGTTTATTTATTAGCCAATGGGAGCAACACATATTCCCAGCCTGCAGAAAGACCATCTCACAGCACTTAGTTGCTTTTGCCCAATCTTCAGATTTCTTTATCCTCATTCCATAGGTCCCTTTCTATATTAACTTACTTCATATTTATCTATGTGTATATGCATATGCTTTTATATGAATTTAAATTCAGATTCATCAACTGACAAAATGTTACTCTTTCCAAGTTTGTCTTAACTTAATATGATGATATTCATTTTCTTTCATTTTTCAAAATTGACATCATTTCATCTTCTTTTCCACGGCTTTATAAAATTCCAGTGTCTCTCTCTCTCTCTCTCTGTGTGTGTGTGTGTGTGTGTGTGTGTGTGTGTGTGTGTGTGTAGTGTGTGCATGCATGTACATGTGCGTGTATTTGTGTTTTCTTTCTCTGTATCCTTAATAGCATTTGTTACCATATATTCTCTCAATACTAGGCACTCTGACTGAGCTCAGACAGAATCTTAAAGTAGTTTTAACTTGATTTTCCTCAATGACTATGTTTGCTGAACTCTCTTTCAAATATTTATTGATGATTTGTATTTCTTCTTTTGAGAACTGTCTGTTCAATTCTTAGTACACTTATAGATAAAATCAATCTGAATTAAAAGGGAGGATGTTATTGGAGACTATATATATATTTTAATTGCCTTCAAATAACATAAATTAAGGCACAAAGACTAGGAATGAACACAGAAAAACATTGCTGGGGGGAGGTAAGGGCTATGTTTAGAATTAGAGTTAAGGTTAGGGTTGTGTTAAGCCACACGTCAAACACTCTGGAACACTGTTCTTTAAAAGTTTAAGAGAAATAAAGGGAGAATCCTAGCACCTCAGAAATAGTGACCATGTTGTTATATTCATGTGCATATTTTAGCTGCCTTGAATGCAAAAGTACTTTGAAATCAGTATGATGAAGCAGTATTTTGCTCAAAAGGCCTTTTTTCTTCTAGTCGCTTAAAATCCAGCTCAAGAATCTGCCAAACCCTGAATAATTATGTGAAAGATCTAATCATCTTCCCACGTCATTATAAATCACAGGAAACAATGTTCTGTTTCGGCCCCACAGAGTTTGAGCTGCAGAATGCACAAAGAGCACTTCAAAGGTCACGTACCATCAAATAAAATTACGACCATAATGGTGCTCACACATGTCAACAAAGGAAAATAGAACCAAGATGTTTATAGAGAGATGTCTTACAAATCAAGAACACACACAGGTGCCTGCCTGCAGACAGCCCACTAAGAAAGCCAGTGCAGCCGCAGGAAGGATCAGGGCTTTCTTCTGCTGCAAATTCGGTCAGTCATCACCAGACAGGAACAATAATGTCTCAAGATCACCTCAGGCTACAAATTTCAGCTATTTCACTCTGTGAGTGTCAGCCATACCTTTATCAGGTGAGAAGTTGACCAATTGGTGTCTGGGGGATATTGGGAGACTTCCAAAGGGGGAAATGTTCCCATTATTAAAGTCAGTGACAGAGAAAAGATGAGGAAAGGAGAATTACTCATCCATGAAAGGGTCTAGATGACACTAATGCACAACTGTGGAGGTGCCAGAGTCTCAGAAAAGGTAGGCTGCTACAAGTCAAAAGTCATGAAAAAAAAAAAACCAACAATAATTATTTATCCAGGCCCAGCAGTCCACAAACTCTACTCACAAAAGTTTGTCTAACCTCTGAAAAAGTAAGGAGAGGGGATCTAATTTTTTAAAATTGTATTTATTATTATTATTGTGCAAGAATATGCATGATATGTGTGGGGTGTGTACATGCCACAGCATGTATGTGGAGGTCAGAGTACAATTGTGGAGTCATTTCTCTCCTTCTGCCTTTGCATGGGTTCCATAGACCAAACTCAGGCTGTCAGGTCTACACAGTGGCTGCATTTACCCGCTGAAGCATCTCATCAGCCCCTTAGACTAATTTTTCAGAGTTAGTTCTTGGGTTTAGATATTCTGTAACTTATCGTTCCAGTATTTCTCACTCTTTATTTTTTCTCTTCATTTTGTTAATACTGTATCATCATCATTTGCAGAATGGTTATAAAGTTCTTAAAGTAGTTGTCCTTTGAATACATAAAAACATACGTAGCTAAAACAAGTCAGATCAGAAAATAACTGTCATCTATTTAAGAAAAAATCCAACCTTCTCTTTCTCAACATATTTTCTATAGTCACAAACTGAGAAAATACTTAGTACAGAATAAATGCATCTTTAATATTATTGTAAAATAAACATGCTGCTAAGATCAATTATACGGATCAATGTGAAAATACAAAACAAAAGATTAAGGATAAATGATACAGGAAAAACTTTTCCAAACTTCTTGAGAAATTATTTATATCTTCCAAAGCATCCAATTTTTCAACTTTTGAAAATTGTTAAGACAAAAATACAGGATGTGAGTATTAAAAATGTTAATTTTCCTCAATGATGCTTACATTTTTTTTTAACCATATAATTCTTGAAACATCTGCTAGCCCTCAAACGCTCATGATAATACCAAAGCTTAATGTTTCATATTTTGGGGTGGTGTGAGGGTGGGAAAGCAGGGGTGGGTGTGTACACATGTATGCACTCAAGTGTGTGTGTGTGTGTGTGTGTGTGTGTGTGTGTGTGTGAGTGTGTGTGTTAGCTATTTAGTAAAAAGTGGGCTGAAAAGCAGACTTGTTATATGAATTACATATTGATTGCTTGCCATTTCTTATAATGTCTTATGTTATTTATATATAGCTTTTGATTTGGTCTTCCATAGAAGGTGGATAGTATTTTTACCACTTTACAAGTAAGGAATTTAAAGCTCAAAAAAAGCTATAAAAAATTTCTCTAAACTACATAGCTACCATTCTTTGTGGGGCAATTGACCATAGTGCCACTTCTGAATACACACTGTAAACACTACACGTTAAGTCTTTTGTGCTATTTAAAGATAGATTTACTATAGAAATGATAGGTTTTCTGTAGATATTCACTGGCTGTGAATGTGAGTCTGATCAGCTTTTTTGCCTTTTATCCTAGAGAAAGAAGATATACTTTAGAGTAAAGGCTTAGAAAGAAATAAAAAAGTAAACCATACATTTAGTGTATATATATATACAACTAAACGAGATTGTGGTTTGTTGCATGTTCATCCTCTGATAGTGGCTGAAGTAGTATTGCTTATCTAGCCTGCTGCACTGCAGGGATGCTTTACTGTTCCCTCTTCAAAAGACCCATCCTTGGGGTTGGTGAGATAGCTCAGTGAGAAAAGGTGCTTGTTCATAAGACTGATGATATGAGTTCTATCTCCAGGACCCACATGGTCGAAGGAGAGAAACAAGTCCTGCAAGTTGTCCTCTGAGATCCACATCCACACCATGATTATCCGCACGTAGATGCACATGTGCACGCACACACACACGGAGAGAGAGTGAGAGGAATATAATACAAAATTTGAATATGGGTCCCATCTTTTCACACCTGATCTCTCCAAACAATCCTGAAAGATTCTCCTTTTATAACTCTGCTTCCATGCCCTGAGAAATGCAGGCACCCAGGAGGATCTACATGTTAGGCTATGGGGCTATACTCTCAATCCTGTAAGAAAGAATATCTTAATTCTTCTACAAACTAGTTCCATTAGAACACTGGAAACACTTCCACTGAAATGATAGAGGTGATTTTTAAAAAATCAGTCAGCAACTGTTCTAATTGGCTATATGTTGCAGTGCCAATCACGGACAATAAGCAACTTGCGGAAGAAGAGGGTTTATTTGGCTTCCACTTCCAGGTCACAGTTGATCAGGAGTGAAATTAGGTCAAGAAGTCAAACAGAAACTTGAAGCAGATTCCATAGAGAAATATCATCTGCTGGCTTGCTGTCTGGCTTGCTAAGGTTCATCCTCGGCTAGTTCCCTTATACATCCTAGGACCACCTCCAAGGGAATGTTATCTTCCACAGTGGGGGAGGGTCCACTTATACCAATTAATAATCGAGACAATTTTCTAAAGTTGTACCCACACGCTCATCTGATCTAGGCAACTCAATTGAAGCTTTCCTTTGAAATGCTCCTAGACTGTGTTATTTTGACAATTATAGCTAACTAGGACAGTGATCTATTTGAGATACACAAATCTTAATGCATAAAAGCAAGAAACATGAAGAAAATTGAGGCAGCATGACTCCTCCAAAAATTACTAGTATCACAATAAGGGATGCTAATGGAAATTAATTTCATGAAGTTTCAGGAAAAGAATGATTATGAGAATTTTTATCAAACTCCAATAAGACACAAATAAAGTCCTAAATGTATACAAAGCCAACCAAAAGTAGATGAATGAAATATAGAGATAAATACAAAATATGAAATAGTCCAACAAAGAGATAAAAATATTTTTAAAAAATGAATGGAAAGTTTGGACATGGAAAGTTCAATAAGTTAAATTAAAAAAATCAGTGGAAAACCTCACCAATAGAATATATCAAGAAGACAGTATATCAGTGCTTGCAGTGAAATTTTATCCAACCACAGAGAAAAATCAGATTTTGTCATTTGCTGGAAAATAGATGAGTCTGGTGATCATCATATTAAGCAGAATAAGCCAGACTCAGAAACACATAATTGCTCTTCTTTGTGGATATAGATTATAAATGAATGACATGGAAGGATCAATATGGCCAATGTACATGATGTATTTGAAAGAGTCTTATAAAACCCAACATCATGTACAATGAGCATATTAAAGTTGTTAAGAGAAGCAAACAAATGTGAATTTTTGTTCAGTTGTAGACTAAGCTGTTGCTTATGAGGAGAAAGAGTATGGCAAGAATAGCACAAAGAATCCATGATGACCCCAACAGTCACACAGTTCATCTCTTAGGTTGCAGATGTGGCTGAATCAAGGAAATAAATACATGTTCTCTGCTGGATTTCTCAATTATTATGAAACCATGGTCCTGTTTTTTTAATTAGAACAATTATTTTGCATTTGTGTGGCTATTGTGCAACTAATGTTTGAGGAACAAATAGTTTCTTATCATTCACAAGTCATACTGAGGGAAATCATACTAGAGGTATTGCACTCAGGGAATCTCACCAACACATCAGCTCATTTGGACAAAAATTTGGATTTTGAGCCTGAAATTCACAACGCAGTGGGACTTTGAGGGGAGTTGGGTGCTGTTATTTACAGTGCAGGTGTGTTGTGAACTGTGGGCAGAGGGCAAGTAAGACTATTTAAAGTATTTTTCTAAAGTGTGTCTTGCTACTCTCCTACCAATAACAGTTACTGATTCACCTTTCCCTAGTGTACTTATGGCTGTGCAGTGTACAGCAGATGTACTGCTGTGCACATTTTACTTTATTTTTCTAGGTCATAAGCACCGAAGTGACTTTTGGTCTGGTCATTTGAAATTTCCCTTTGGACATTCTTTTGGTATGTTCTCTTATAAGACATGGGGATTATGTGGGGAATAGCCTAAGTCTCAGGGGCAGACCATGGTTAGATTCTCCAGGAAATAGTCCCAGCCACACCCAACCTTTGAGTCATGCCAACTCACCAGTTATTAGAAACTTGCAAATGATTCAGGCCTCAGATGTTTGAGTCACCCTCACTTGAGGCCCCAGGCCTTATGGAACAGACATAAACCATCCCTGACCCACCGAGTGACATGTGACACCGTTGTTGCAGCTCTATAGCACTGAGTGTAGGTAGCTTTGTTATACAGCAACAGTAGCCAACAAGAATGGGTGGAAGAGTGCCACAGTGATGGAGGAACTGACTAAAGAAATACTGAAGAAGTGGAGGCGTGAGGCGACATGTGCTGTGTTGACTTGCCTAGAGCATCTCAGCAGTTAGAGTCTTCATGAGACATAAAGCTCCAGGAAAGGTATAATGAGCCCAGTTAGAGCAACATGCAATATAAGCAGGTCTTGAGGAATCAGGGTGGATAAAATCCACGCACAACACCAGCAAGAAGAAAGCATGCCCATCGACACATTCTGTGTTATTGTTAGACAGATGCTTGAAGAAATCTCGGCAAGGACTTTCTTTTTAATCTTGCCTCATTTGCCAAAATACCAGTGATGTTTTAAGCATGGTGGCTGGAGGCAGGAAGAAGGAGGGAGAGTGGAAAGGAATTTTAAATTATCAAAGAAAGGTTCAGCCCAAGCCATTTTAATGAAAACAAGACTTTCAAACAAAGTTGCCAGACACTCCAGTACATTGAAAGCACTTCTGATTCCTAACAGTGCACAAGATACTCTTGTGTGATGACTTACTTCCGTCACAAATGAAATTTTGTAGATGGCATTTTGCTATCAGGTTAGTCTTTACATCTCTTATTAAGAACACACTCTAAGACAGTGGTTTTCAACCCTCCGGATACTGTGACCCTTTAATACAGTTCCTCATGTGGTGGTGACCCCCAACTATAAAATTATTTTCATTGCTACTTCGTAACTGCAATTTTGCTATTGTTACAAATTGTAATGCAAATATCTGATATGCATGGTATCTGATATGCAACCCCAGTAGGGGTTGCAACCCATTGGTTGAGAACCAAAGGTCTGGGGGTTGGGCGATGGTCCACTGGACAATAGAACTGGATGTGCCAGCAGGAGGTTTGGCATTCAGATTTCCAGCATCCATGTTTTAAAAAAAGTTGCTTGTGTTATATGTGTCTGTAATTCCACCAATGTGGGAAGCAGAGACAGGAGAATCAATCATTGGGACTTGCCGGCCACCAGTCTAGCTAAATTCAGTGAGAAACCATGTCTCAAGAGAATTAAAAGTAGAGTGACAGGGTGGGACCCACTACTGTAGTGTCCATGTGCATACACAGGTATGTATAACCACTCACAACAGTCACATGTGCATAAAACACACATATACACACACAGCACATGACTTAATGTTTCTGCATATAGGAAAAATAGTTTAGATGACCTTTGGTTCTCTTTCAAGAGAAATAATGCTGTAGAGACTAAAAGGTGACAGAATTCATTCTCTATTCTGATTTGATATAGAGCAGTATGCTTAAGTAAAGACAAGCTTTCCAGGTGAAGGCAAAGCCTCAGGACAAAAACAATAAGAAAATGATCCATCGGGGCGGTGGTGGCGCACGCCTTTAATCCCAGCACTTGGGAGGCAGAGCCAGGCGGATCTCTGTGAGTTCAAGGCCAGCCTGGGCTACCATGTGAGTTCCAGGAAAGGCATAAAGCTACACAGAGAAACTCTGTCTCAAAAAACCAAAAAAAAAAAAAAAAAAGAAAAAAAAAGAAAAAGATCCAGGTATCCCAGTCAACAAACAACTTCAGGAGTAAAGTGTTTCACTTGTAACTATGAGCAAGGTTCGTTTGACCATTAACTTAATGTGTTAGCTCTTGACTGCTGCATAACAAATTGCAGAAATTTAACAGATTAAAATGCACTTGTTTATTAGCTGATATTCCTGTTGGTCCCTCTGTATCTTGTGTCATAGCCAGGCTGGAAGTTCCCAGGAGAATCTGCTTCCAAAGTTCACTCACACAGTTGGCAGGCTTACCGTTCCTGACGGAAGTAAAACAGATTGCCTGCTTTCTTGCTGCTTCTTGGCCCCGGGTCACTTACTGCAACCAGAGGCCACTCTCAGGTCTTACCCAAGGGACCTACTTCTGACCAGTCATCAATTTTCTTCATGTGCAATTCTTTGCAAGCTCAGAAAGTCTGAATTTCTCTTCTGCAACAAGCTAAAGACAATTTTAAAAGGCTCCTGTGACACAGTTAGGCCCACACAGATAATCATCTTATTTTGACACAAACTGATTATTAATCCTAACAACTGCGGACTGCTTGTTGTCTTGTAACATAATAAACATTACTGGTAGAAGGTTATGGAACCATCTTACAATGCCACATGCATCGCTCATTTTTTTCAATAGGCCTACATTACTAACACTTTTTAAAATCCCCTAATTTTCTTTCATTTCCCTCCCCCCCAGTTAGACGGAAATTTCAGTTTTCAGCCCTTGAAGGTAGTCTATTAGCTATGTTTGAGGTTGAGAGTCAGAAAAGAACTTTGAATCTGGCAACAGCAGGGCATACCTGTGATCCCAGCATTTGAAAGACTGAGGCACAAGGATTCTTGAGTTTGAGATAGTCAAACTAGTCAAATATCAAGATCATGTTTGAGAGAGGGTGTGGGAGGAGAGAGAGGGAGGGAAAGGAGATTGACTTGGGTTCTAATTCTACTACCTCTGTGGTTACAGAGGTATCATCAAAACTAAACCCCAGGATTTTCATTAAAAAAAAAAAAAACACAGTACAGAGAAATCAATGCATATTCCTTTTGGTTCTATGAGAAGCATATAAGTAACTAAATCTAAAAGCATCTAGTGTTATTCTTTGTATATAGTAGACTCTCAACAGGAATCCCTTGTCTCTGGTAGCCTATCTGTAAGCAAAGCATGAAGTTTTAACTTCAACCCCATCTACTCAGGTACTGGTGCATTTTCTTTCATGAATATCTCTTATTTATTTATTTATTTATTTATTTATTTATTTATTTATTTATTTTTAAATAATTTTTATTAAGAGATTTTCTATTCATTTTGCATACCAACCACAGATTCCCCTGTCCTCCCTCCTCCTGCCCCCAGCCTTCCCCCCAACACACTCCCTATTCCCACCTCCTCCAAGGCAAGGTCTCCCATGGGGAGTCAGCAGAGCCTGGTACATTCAGTTGAGGCAGGTCCAAGCCCCTCCTTCCTGCACCAAGGCTGTGCAAAGTGTCTCACCACAGCCACTAGGTTCCAAAAAAGCCAGCTCATGCACTAGGAACAGGTCCTGATCCCATTGCCTGGGGGCCCCCTATACAGTTCAAGCTAAACAATTGTCTTGCTTATCCAGAGGGCCTAGTCCAGTACCATGGGGGCCCCTCAGCTGTTGGTCCACAGTTCATGTGTTTCCATTAGTTTAGCTAGTTGTCTCTGTACTTTTTCCAGTCATGGTCTCGATATCCCTTGCTCATAGAATCCCTCCTCTCTCTCATTGACTAAAATATGTGTTCACCATATGTCTACTTTTGTATCTGAAACACTAAATAAAGGCACAAGTATAAACCATGAGTAGACGCATATTTAAAATGAATCATCAGTACACCAACAGTTGCAAAATTGTGCCACACCAGTTAGTATCAAAATGGTTATGAAAAAAGAAATTAATGGAAAATTTGATTTAAATGCAATGCTAGTCTGTTCTGAACTGTCTGTTCATTTCATTACAGCATTATTTTGAATTTAGAGTCTAGTGTTCATTGTATTTCCTTCCATTAATTTGGGAAGTAAATGGTTTATATCACTACTTATAAAAATTCAGAAAATTTCAATGAGTTATGAACTTATATTTTGCCTCATTTTACTGAAAAAAAATTGAAACCAATTCAAGGATCTCTTCCATAAGTTAACGTGAAAACCATGGAGATTTTATTACACTAGCTTTCTATTGCAGACATGTCTAAGTTTTACACAAATTCATGGGCCATAATGCCACCTTGAGGCTCATTCTCATGTGTTCAATCATTTCTACTATCAAATGCATGGGGACAGCAGGATGGAAAAAGAGAAAAGAAAAAATCAGATTCCAAGAGCAATCCAGGTCACAGTTGTATTGGGTAAACCCTGAGAACTGCTTGCCTACCCAAAGGGTTTATCTAATGGGTTCAGAAAATCATTTTCCCAAGTGTATTTATTCCGATTCCTCTTTAAGAACAACCTAGAAAAAAATCACCTACTTGACAATTAGCTGGTGGTAATAACCGAGGAATGGACATGGAAAGTCTCAGAAACTTGAAGAAAAACAGATGTTTCTGGGTTTGGGTTTTTATTTTTCTTTTTTCTCTGATAGAAGGGGGAAAAAACAATCTTAGAAAAACATGTCTTGCTTGAGCACATTGTCTCCATAAAAACAAAAGAGAGGAAAAAAACTAAATTTCTCTCATAAAAGGATTGAAAAGCCACAAGTATCAAAAAACTACTACAAAGACAATAGATTGAATCAAAGTAGAGAGCTGGCATTGACTTCAGTTCAGCTGCAGCTACTCCAGACATTTGGAAGCCCAGAGCTGCGTTCTATCACTAAACTTTAGAAAAGGGGGAAAAAAAAACTGAAAAGCTTTTGGAAATGCATTGCAGAGGGGAACTCTGAGATGTCATTCTATAATTAGAGAAGAGCTTCCTGTGGTGATATTGTGTCTCCTAATATATTGTGCACCTTAATAAACTTATCTGGGGTCAGAGAACAGAACAGCCACTAGATAGACATAGAGGCCAGAAAATGGTGGCACACACACCTTTAATCCTAGCATTCCAGAGGCAGAGATCCATCTGGATCTCTGTGAGTTCAAAGCCATACTGGAAACAGCCAGGCATAGTGACACACAACTTTAATCCCAGGAAGTGATGGCAGGAAGCAGAAAGGTATATAAGGCATGAAAACAAGGAACTAGAGTCCGTTAAGCTTTTAGGCTTTTGAACAGCAGTTCAGCTGAGATCCATTTGGATGAGGCCGCAGAGGTTTCCAATTTGAGGAAACGAGATCAGCTGAGGAATTAGCAAGGTGAGGTTAGCTGTGGTCTGTTCTGTCTCTCTGATCTTTCAGTGTTCACCCCAATATCTGGCTCCAGGTTTGTTTTTATTAATAAGACCTTTTAAAATTCGTGCTACAGCTTCCTAAAGTTTTTGGAGGTGACTATGATTTCAAAGGCTAATGGGTGAACTTACCAAGTGCTTATTTGATAATTTGAGGAGCCACACTTATTAAGATAAAGTTTAAAACTAGCTGCCGATAGGTAGATGCAAGGTTATTTTCCAGTTTTGGACACTTTTCCAAATTCTCTTCGAAACTCTGTGGATTCCTATGATGTGCTGGTCAGTTCACTTCCAGAGAAAGGACTCATGCAGCATTACACTTCTCTTCAGCTGAGAGCCATATGCCCATCATGGTACCACTCGTAAATCAAAGGACCTGTTGGTAATTGTTTTTTTCCATTCAAAGTAAGTGTGTTACCTATAGTACTCCGTGTAGGGTTGAGGTCTCCTTGGCTCACCCTTGTAAACGGTAGTCTATTGTTGTCTTTCTTCAGTTCATTTTTAAACAGCCATTTTGGCGGGACTTTAATGGTGTAATATCTGACAGTTCTAGAAGACACACTCTTACAACAAACTCCATAACTCTTGATTCTTACAATCTTTCAGCTGAGGAATGTTGGGAGCGAGAGAAATACTCTTCGGCAGGCGAGAACACACCAACCCTTTATCCAATATCAAATGGCCAGCCCTGAAAAACTTACATAAAAGTAACATTATACAAACTGAACAGATTTTATTTATGTATTTATCAATGCACACACATATGTGTGTGTGTGTGTGTGTGTGTGTGTGTGTGTGTGTAGCAACAGCTAATGTAAAAAGAGTTCGTGAATTTGAAAGAGAACAAGAAGGGGTGTCTGAGAGAGCTCAAAGGGAGCACAAAGAAGGGAGAAATGATGTATTTTTATCTACCATAATCTCAAAAAATAAAAAATAATTTTTAAAAGTAAGTGAAATTTTACTAGTTCTGAAAGTGAGCTTAAGCCATTAGGAAATGAAGGTCTAGTATAGAGAAACTAACTCCTTTGTAAATAAAATTACATCATAGGGTGTACAAAGAGCACATACACTATTTTTCTGTAAGTGTAATTTCATGTATTATATTATTTTTCTTTGCTGGCTTCTAAATAGCTAGTTTGACTCTCAGGTGAGTTCATGTTCATTATCAAATAGCTTTTGTTCTAGTAAATAAAGGGCAAACATATATATATATATATATGATTCTAATCATATTGTCTATATGTTTACGATGTTTCCATGCAGGTGATAATAGAACCCTACCTAAAGTTTCAATGTACAGGAACTTCCACTATCTAGGTTTTGGGGAGTTGGAGAGAATTGCCCATTTCTCCTGAATTTCCCTCTTCTTTACCCAGTCCTGTCCTTCCTTGGGATCTCAATGACTTGATCTTTTTGTGTGACCTCCCTAACTCTATCTTCTAGATTATATGGACAATGTGCCATCTTTATAAAATATTTAGGAGATAAGTGAACCCAAGAAGAGAATCATAAATCCAATTTGATTATATCAAGAGATAACCACTATTAACTTTGAGATGTAATATTGTTGCAGATTTTTCAGAAAGATATGACATGCTATGTAGTATCTCCTAAGCTATATTTTTCTTACCTAGTACATTACAGACATGCCAATGAATAGCCATTTATATCTCAATCCATTATTAGTTTTCTAAAGTGGGAGAATGTGTACCTTTGTAAATTACATTGCAACTGATGCTGTGTGTGAAAGGCATAAGGAACACCCTATAATCAGTAGTTTATTCTGGTTAGGCAACTTGTGTCTATTTATAGCCATCAGAATAAAGACACTTGTAGTCAGAAGTTTTTCTGTGTCCCACCCAGCTGTGCGGTCCCTCAGCTGCTTATAAAGTAATCATTCAAAAGCTTATATTAATTATAACTGCTCGGCCTTTAGCTCAGGCTTATTACTGACTAGCTCTTACACTTAAATTAACCCATAATTCTTATTTATGTTTAGCCACGTGGCTTGGTACCTTTTCTCAGTTCTGTCTTGACATCTTGCTTCCTCTGTGTCTGGCTGGTGACTCCTAACTCAGCTCTTCCTCTTCCCAGAATTCTCCTTGTGTGCTCACCCTGCCTATACTTCCTGCCTGGCTACTGGCCAATCAGCGTTTTATTTATCAACCAATCAGAGCAACACATATTCACAGTATACAGAACGACATTCCACAGCAGACAATTTCAGTGATATCCACATGACTTTAAATTTTCTATCATATTGTTTCCCATAAGAAACTGTCCCATAAACAACCAGAAAAAAATATATTGAATATCACCTATAGGTATTGTCATATAAATAAATATCTTTCTCAATAAGTTGAATCAGAGAAGTCTATGGACGAAATATATGTTAAAATAAATTGAATCAGAATTAAAACAGGAGATGGTCCCTGAGGGAAAACACTTTTTCTAAAACAAATTTTCATAATATTCTTAAATTGATCCATATGACAGAAGGGGCGTGGGATTTGCACAGCATCAAAGAGTCAGCTTGACTTCATGGGAACGATTCCACATGAGCATCACAAGCATGCCATAAATTTAAGTAATGAAGAGGCCCATGTTGAAGAAGAGCATGGGAATCTTTATACATAAAACTACATCTGTGCACCCATGCTCTCTGACTCTCAGTTTAAAAAGAAACTGGTTCTGATTTTTAAGTGAGTATGTACAAAAAACTAACTGGTCTGATGCAATTAGCATGCTCTTTCCCAGTCACTTTTTAAATTTGCTTTTTTGTTCCCACATTCACCTCACTGCATAACATACAATATAAATAATGTAAGAAAAATACTCATGTCCATAACCAAGATGAGGGTATAATGTTCAACATTAGTCTGTAATAATACAGTCTAGATACAGAATCTGGAATAAATATTTAAATAGTTTTCCCATGATCAGGCACAGCAGCTCACACACATGACCTCATCACTACATAAGCAGATAGTGAGTCTCAACCTAAAATTTGTCCTGCCTGCAAGATGTGCTGGGGTAAAGGTAGCACAGAACTTGTGGGTAAGGCCAGCCAGTGCCTGGTCCAAGTTGAGACCTATGCCACCAGAGGGAATTCATGCCTGACATTGCCTGTAGGGCCAGGAACCAGAGGATGGATAGCCCAGAGACCTAGCATATAACCAAACATGACTGCCCCCTCAAAGTTAATGAAATGATTCCTAATGATATTCTGCTATACTAATAGATCAGAGCTTAGCATAATTGTTATCAAAGAGGCTTCATCCAGAAACTGATAGGAGCAGATGCAGAGACTCACAGCCAAACATTAGGCAGAGCTCTGGCAATCCTGTGGAAGAGGGGAAGGAACGATTGTAGGAGCCAGAGAATTCATTGACACCACAATAACATGGCCCACAGAATCAGCTACACAGGTCTGATAGGGCCTCACAGAAACTAGAGCAGAAATCAAAGAGCATGTATAGATCTGACCTACGTCCTCTACGCATGCATTACTTTTGTATAGCTAGGTATTCCTGTGGGACTCCTAATAGTGGGAGTGGGGGCTATCTCTGACTCTTTTGCCTATTCTTGGGACCCTTTATCTCTTACTGGATTGCCTCATGCATTATCGATAGGCCGGTATGTGCCTAGTCTTATGGTAACTTGCTTTGCCCTTGGATGCCTGCTCTTTTCTGAAGGGAAACAGATGAAGAGTGGATCTGGAGGAGAGGGGAGGTTTGATGGGGGATGGACTAGGAGAAGAGGAGGGAGGGGAAACTTTGATCTGGATGTAATGTAGAGAGAAAAATAAATGAATAAGTAATTTTTTAAAAAGAGAACAATATTGTGTTAATATTAATTATAATTTTTCAAAAGTACAAATATATTGTCTTTTGCTATTCTCTCTTGAGTGTTACAGATCCTTGCACTGAACCAATATATCATCACCTGCAAACCATGCTAATTTCACTCTTAACTTTGTATTGTATGAGTTTTCTTTCCTGGAAAACACTATCTTTGGAGTCACACTCAGCTCAAATTTGTGATCATCCTGCCTCAGGCTCTGAGTGCTGGGGTTAAACAGGCATGTGACACAATACTTAACCAGAGCATCCTTTCAAAAGAGATTACACTGTCACTGGTCTTCAATAACAATCAACTTTTAGTGGCAAATTAGTGCAATGATGAACTTTGTATTTCTACCAATAGCTAAATAGAATAAAGTCACTTTTAGTCACTTTTGGTAAGAAAAGTCACAGAGAAAGGATGTGTTTGATTTACATTCAGTAAGAAAGCAGGTTTCCACAATATTCTGAAGTTACATAAATGATCTAAAACTAAATTTATCCTAAACCTAGTTATTTTGATTCCACGTTTAAGAAAGCAGCATGTTTAATTCAGAGAATGACACCTAAATGAAAATATATTCAGCAACTATTCACAAAAATAAAAAGTGAGATAACTAGGAAGCTTGTAAAAATGCACCCTAGAAAGACTAACCAATCCCTGCAAATGCCTGTCTCTCTGCCCTCTCCAGTTATCTTCTTCACATTTTTTTTGACAATGGGACTGCTTTTCTAAGTCCCTACAACAGCAGGCATAGAATAAAACTTGAATATACCCTTTTTTCAAGATAAAAATGAAGATGGAGAGGAATAACTCAGTTTTTAGTAGTTAATTTATGTCATGCAAAGATTAGGAAAATATTATAAAAATATTATGACAAGAAATTAGACTGGCAATCAAGGACACAACAGGATTTAAAATAAAAAGTGAATCTTAAAAGGAGGTAAAGACATTAATGTTTTCCCTTTGAAATAAGATTTTTAGAAGATGTGATAATTTCAATATTCATCAATATATAACAATTCCTAGTGTATAAAGCCTTTTTATTAAGAAAGAAGAGTCAGATTTCTGTAATGTTTGTAATAAATAAGAAGTTTACTTCCCACACAGTTTTCAGATATGTTAAAGCAACATAAGGAAGTAGGCCTTTTACTTTCTGATCATAGATCCTGTCCCTCTGCAACCCAAGAAGATCGCATTCCTCCAAGCTCCCCCTAACCTCAGATAATATTTCCAGGGAAATACAAATAGCATGGTGTCTGCTACTATACAAAGAATTTCCTCAATATTTAGTGCCTCGTTTGGTTACTCAGACCCTGTGGGTTAGGAACTCAGGCTGAGTACGGCTCAACAATCTCTCTGCCTAACTGAAGACGTGAAGACTAGAACCATTGGAAAGTTTATTGATACTGTGAAGATTAAAATGACTGATGTCTGACATCCTTGATGATCCACAGTATTTCTATTGCTTTGTTCTTTGGCCAAAATGTGCTTTAAGGGAAGGTGGCTTCACTGGAAGTTCTTGCTTTGTCTTGTCAAGGAGCTGAAGGCTGGTACCCTGAGAAAGACAATTGCTTGGCAACTGCTTTCTTTTCTGTCTGAGAATCACACTAGACTCTTACAGCATCAGCTCTTCAACATCCAGTTGTTAGAAGTGAGTCACAGCTGCAGCTCCATAGTAAGAGAGAAAATAGTTGGATGCCACCTCTTGTAGAATGAGATTTGAGAATTCATAGATGTGTTTGGAAACCACCTTAGGAAGAGTAGATGACATTTCCCAGAAGGTTGACCTCATAATAGAAACCAAACAATTGGACATTATAATTGTCAGGCTAGGTTCATAAAATGCCATTTTTATAACTACTAAATATGTTTAAAAGATTTAGACTGTTCATATAGTTATCCAAATGTGCCCCTCTTCCTTGTATAATTCTAACTGAATATCACAAAGACATGCAGACTTTTCTCCTGTAGCCAGATTTCTGCTCCTTCTGGGGGATTGTCAGGAAATTGTCCATCCACTGGTAGTAAGAAGGACCCATGTGACCAGTTGCGGCCCTTGTTTGTGAGTAGGGGCCAGCCACAGTGGCCTTCTTCCATGCTGTCTTCCTTGTTGTAAGCTGGATTATTCCTTCAGCATCACTGTGACAAAATGCTTAACTAAACTTCAGGAGGAAGGGCTTATTTGGGTTCATAATTTGAGAGTGATTTTGGCTTGTCATGGCTTGGAGGACACAGTGGCAAAATCAGCTTCGTCCATGGTAAAGAGAGATGCAAAAGCTTGTTTTCATGGCAGGCAGGTATAGCAGAGAGTACAGCCGGGAACAGAGGGTTGGTATAGCAACCAGAGTTGGACCACATAGTGGGGTAGTGGGCTGCTTCTGCAAACAGGGCTCTAACTCACAAAGGCTCTGCATCTTTCAATGGCTGGGGAACAAGCTTCACACGGGAGTAATGAGAGCTATTCCAGATTCAAACCATAACAGCAGGTACTCCAAAAGGACAAAAATTCCTCACCTCTAATGACCACATTGGAAATAAGGTCTAAGATGCAAATAACTAAGGTTGGATGAGCAATCGCCAAGTATGACTGATGTCCTTATAAACCCATGAAGCGAGGGGTTTATAAGAAAAATCCCTAGGAGGCATGAAGGCAGAGACTAAAGTCACGCAGCTGCAAGCCATGGACCATCAGAGTCACTAGACGTGACTTGAAAAGCATGGAAGAGACTCTTTCCTAGAGCCACAGGACTCTACCAATAGCTTCATTTGGGGCTTCCAGTCTCTAGAACTTGTTGTTCTAAGGTACCCTGGCTGTGGCAATTGCAGACCTCGGTGTTAATCATGGAAGAGGCCTCATGTTGAGATGCAAAGGGCAAAAGGAATAAAGCACTGTGGTTGCTGATCTGAATGACAGTGGACTTCAAGTTAGTGTTTTTTTGTTTGTTTGTTTGTTATTTGGGTTTTTTTTGTTTTTTGTTTTTTTGTTTTTTGTAAAAGGCACCTGAGACTTGTGGATGATTTGTTGTTGCAACATAGGCCAGACTATCTTGATTAATATCAACATTCACATATAATTATATTCACTACTAATACATTTCTATTTCACTTTCAGGTGGATATAATTTCATATAGGTGAAAACATGCATATTTTCCAAACAATGAATATGGATGAGGATACATGGACATTTAGACATAAATTTTATATATACATATATATATACATATACATTATATATAAAGAGAACAGCTATTAAATATAATTGTATGTTTATTTAACATTTGACATAAGTTGAGAAATGGGATAAAATATTAAAATCATTAAAATGACTGTTTTTTTAAATACATGTGTGACTTCATAATTATAAATATTAAAAAGGAATAAAAGTAAGAATGTTAACACATTTTAACTCAACATTTATGGATAAGAGATTTCATATATGTTGAAACACCATTTTATAAAAGTAATTTTCCATTATACCTCTTGGAATTAGATATTATACAAATCACCTAAAATATATTTGATCATGGTAAAGTGTGCATTAATAAATCACAATGTTTAATCATTTCAAGCATCCAGTTCTGCAGGGTCAAGTATTTTATTATTGTGCTGTCAATCTCTCCTCCCTCACTGTAAAACCAAAATTCTGTAAATCCATTAAGTAAGGACTCCTCCTCTCTTCTTTCCAGACTCTGGCCAATGCCTTTCTCTTTTCTATCTGTGGATTTGACTACTGCAGACATAACATGTGGGTGGAGTAATCAACTATCTCGCATGACTGGTTTATTTCACTTAGTATAAAGTCCTCGAAGTTCATTCATGTTGAAGCATGCATTAGAATTTCCTTCCCTTTTTAAGACTGAATGGTATTTTATCTACTCACTCGTTGCTAGGCATTTGAACAGTTTCCACTGTTGTGAACTGTAATATTGCTTCTACAAACATTGGCAGAGGCATAACTCTGGGAGACCCTGCTTTCAATTTCTTTGCAGTTATATCTTGATGTAGAATTGCTAAGCCAAATGGTGATTCTATTTCTAACTTTTGAAGGTTGACCATACTGTTCTTCATAATAACTGTGCCATGATATGTTCCTGATACTGCACACGGGTTTACTTTTCCTTATGCTCATCAACTACTCATCATTTTTATTACCAGCCATTTGTCATACTTATAACTTACATCTCTTTAATGGTTGGCAGTAGTAATCACCTTTCCATATATTTTTCTGGACGTTTGTGTGTCTTCTCTGGAAAATGGATATTCATATCATGTTCATTTTAAAATTGAGGTTTATTATTATTGAATGCAGGAGTTCTTTGTATAGTCTACATATTACCTCATTATATATATGTATATATATACATATATATATGATTTGAAAACATAGTCTCTCATATTATATATCTGATATACTGAATTGTGTCCTCCTCAGACTCACCCACTGAAGTCTTTACAATAAATATGTCAGAATGTGACTGTATTTGGAATGGGCGTTTGATTGCCTTTGTCTCCATTGACGTTGAGACTGCCAGCATTTTGCAATATATACGTGGGATTAATTATATTGCATTACAATGTTTAATTTTCTAGTTCCATCGCATTCACTATTTCATTTGATTCAGAATTAGAATTTCACTCAGATGTATTGACTATTGATTACAAATTTTGCTAAATATGTTTTGAGTAACTTTCTTATCCAAATCCTGCAATTGTCCATTTGAAGATAGTATTGATGACAGTTTCTTTACATCATTTCTTTATATCAAGAACTATAAAATAGTATGTGCATATCCAACATGAATTTCACCCCATGTTTCAGTAAAAACCAAAAAATGCAGTATTTTTATAGTGTGATTTTTCTCTGTCGTTTGAGGCAGTGTGACTAACTATGGTCAACTGTGGGGAATGTTAGTCGTTTCAGACTTTTGATTCAGAGCAGCCAGCATCTCAGCCGTGAGGAATTTAAAGGACATCTTGATGCTGGAGAGAACACCTGTTCTTGGAAACCGGCATCTGTTCTGGCTGGCTGGTTATGAGCTACTCAGCGTCTTTACCTTTGGATGAGGTTGGCCAGCTCACCACGTGCTGAGATGCTGCCTTTGCTGGTTTGCTCTGGTTCAAAGTCAGTATGTTCTTTATTCTCCTTGACTTGACTCAGGTCTACTGTTCTATTTTCAGCCACTTCTCTTGAAGGTCCTAAGGAACAGATGGCTTTGGTGACTCTGGAGGCTGCATTATTTTATCAAGACATTTCTGCCTCAACAAGTCAAGCTGCCATGTTCATACTTCTAGGGAACAGGCTGATATATCCTGCCGCTCTGCTTTTTTGGTGTTTCAATTAAACTAACCTGGACAAAGGCCAGTCTGGAGACTGAGGAAGGAATGCACACAGTCCCCAACAGATTGCCACTGAGATTTCCCCCCAATATTTTTTTCTTCCTCTTTAGAATATTGAATGTTATCTATCTAGCTCGTGGCTTTTTCTTTTTTATATGAGAGATTTTTTATTCATTTTACATACTAATCACAGATCCCCCTCTTCCCTCCTTCCGTCCCTCCATCCTTTCCCCTCAACCCACCCCTCATTCCCTCCAGAAAAAGGTAAGGCCTCCCATGGGGAGTCAGCAGAGCCTGGTACATTCAGTTGAGGCAGATCCAAGCCCCTCCCCCTGCATCAAGGCTGTGTGAGGTGTCCCACCACAGGTAGTGAGCTCCAAAAAGCCTGCTCATGCACCAGGGATGGATCCTGACCCCTTAAGCAGATCAAGCTATACAACTGTCTAGTATATGCAGAGGGCCTAGTCCAGTCCAGTGGATTGTTCCACAGTTGTTGGTCTAAAGTTCATGAGTTCCCACTAGTTTGGTTTGGTTGTCTCTGTAGGTTTCCCCATCATGATCTTGATATCCTTTGCTGATAGAATCCCTCTTCTCTCTCTTTGACTGGACTCCTGGAGCTCAGCCTGATGCTGGGCTGTGGATATGTGCATCTGCTTCCATCAGTTACTGGATGAAGGCTCTATGATGACAGGGTATTCACCAATCTTATTACTGAGGTAAGCCAGTTCAGGCACTCTCTCCACTATTGCAAGTAGTCTAAGCTGGGGTCATCCTTGTGGATTCCTGGGAGTTTCCCTAGCACCCGGTTTCTCCCTATCCCCATGATGTCTCCCTCTATCATGGTATCTCTTTCATTGTTCTCCCACTCCATCCCTGTTCCAGCTGGACCATCCCTTCCCTGTAGCTAGAGTTTTCCTGCCTGGCCCACGGTCAGGACAAATCTCTCTCACCTGCCAGTCCCGCAGCCACTCAGACCCAACCAAGTAAACATTACTTATAAACTGTATGGCTGTGGCAGGCTTCTTGTTATCTAGTTCTTTTATCTTAAATTAACCCATTTCTATTAATCTACAAGTTGCCATGTGGCTCGTGGCTTACCGGTATCTTAACATGTTGCTTCTCCTCATGGCAGCTGGCAGTGTCCCCCTGCCTCAGCCTTCCACTTCCCAGAATTTTCTTCTCTGCTTCTTCCGCCTATACTTCCTGCCTGGCTACTGGCCAATCAGCATTTTATTTATACAGAGTGATATCCACAGCAATTCCCTTACGTTCTCATCCCCCGTCTGTAGTGGGTAGCCATTCCACCCTAACCTGGAGAGATGGCTCAGTGGTTAAAAACACTGGCTGCTCTTCCAGACGTCCTGGGCTTCTCTTCTAGTCTTCCAGAGGTCCTGAGTTCAGTTCCCAGCAATCACATGGTGGCTCACAACCACTCATAATGAGATATGGTGCCCTCTTCTGACCTGCAGGGATACATGCAGGCAGAACACTGTATATATAATAAATAAATAAATCTTTTAAAAAAGAGAAACAGGTTTTTTTCTATTTTGTACATGCTTGTTAAATGTTTTTCCTTAATAACATGGTCACCATCTTAAGGATCAAGGGTCTATTTTAAAACAACTAAATGCTCATTGCTTCCTTGTTTTACTAGGGTGTGAATTCTAGGCAGGAAGTACAAAACACTGTGTGCTTACCACTACCTGGGTTTCAGAAGAAGGCAGGGAGAAGAGGAAGTAACTAAGGATGTTAGAGGTGAAAATCACACTGTCTATATAATTTTATTCTGTAGTGCATGGGAATTCTGAGAATAGTGCCAACTATAAGCTGGTTTATTTTAAGTATGTAAGAGATTAACCGGGTATATATCATGATGCATTTACAAAGTAGGGAAATTAAAACACAAAGGTTTACTTGATGACTAACAGTCACAGGCTATTGGAAACAACTCAAGAAAATGAGTTCTCTGATACTTTTCTGTTGCCTTTTCAGGGTGTGGTGTAGCCTCCAGGGCTTAGTGAGAAGTAATGTTTAATAACTAGTACTACATTGGTACCAAGGATGCCTTTCTTTTTATCCTTAAAATAAAATATAATATAATAAGACAAAAAAAAACTAACACTGCAGTTAGATAAAACAAACAAACAGAAAGAAAAGAGCCCAAGAAAAAGCACAAGAATCAGAGATCTACTTGTTTGCACACACAGGAATTCCATAAAAACACTAAAATGGTAGCCATAATATACACACAGAGGACCTGAGGCAGACCTGTGCAGGCCCTGTGCATGCTGCCTCAGTCTCTGAGAGTTCATATGAGCTTTGATCATGTTGATCTAGAGGACTTTGTTTTCTTGGTGTCCTCCATTCCCTCTGGCTCTTACACTCTTTCTGCCTCCTCTTCCACAGGGTTCCTTGAGCCCTGAGCAAAAGAATTTGATGGATACATCCCACTTAGGGATGACTGTTACTAGGTTTCTCACTGTCTGTATAATGTCTGGCTTTGGGCATCTTTATTTCTTTCCACCCACTGAAAGAGGAAGCTTCTCTAATGGCTGAGAAAGGCCTTAATTTATGAGTAAAACAGAATGTCATTAGGAGTCATTTTATTGGGGTTTTTTTTGTTTGTTTTTATTTTTTATTTTTTTTTTAATCCTAAGTAACTGGGTTATCTAGTCTCAGGTTCTTGGTCACCCAAGTAGTGTTGAATATGGGTTGCATCTCATGGAGTATGTCTTAAATCAAATCAGATATTTCTTAGTTACTCCCACAAGCTTTGTACCATCATTTCCATACATTTCTTCCAGGCAGAGCACTATTGTTGATTAAACAATTTGTGGCTGGGTTGGTGTTTTACTTTTGGTAGGATGCATCCTGTACCCTAGCACATAGGGGTGAAAGCTCTATGTGGACACCAACTTGGCTTCTCCATGTTCAATGAGTTGTGCTGGTGCTGTCTTCAGCAATGGAGCCTTGCGTTCAGTTTGTGGAGGGCAACTTACAGCCTTGGCAATAGCCTGGGTTGTTTGGGGGTTTCCCATTTGATGCCTTTGGCCAACAACTCAATTAGATATAAACCAGTCCTTGTATTGGAAGCTCCATTTGGTAACAAGAGATGACCATTGGGGTTCCCCCATTATTTGGCAATTTCATTTAGATCATTTTAATATATGTATCTAGCATGAATCTTAAATGGTCTTAATAAAAACAAACCCAGAACCAGGTACTGGGGTCAATGCTGGAAGATCAGAGAAGCAGAACAAGCCACAGCCTCCTCACCTTGCCAATTCCTCAGCTGATCCTGTTTCCTCAGACTGGAAGCCTCTGAGTCCTCATCCAGAATGAATCTCAGCTGAACTGCTGCTAAAAGCCTAAAAGCTTAACTAGGCTCTAGTTCCTCATCCTCATGCCTTAAATACCTTTCTGCTTCCTGCCATCACTTCCTGGGATTAAAGGCTCTTGTTATCACACCTAGCTGTTTCCAGTGTGGCTTTGAACTCACAGAGATCCAGACGGATCTCTGCCTCTGGAATGCTAGGATTAAAGGCATGTGTGCCACCATTTTCTGGCCTCTCTCTATATCTAGTGACTGTTCTGTTCTCTAACCCCAGGTAAGTTTATTAGGGTGCACAACATTTTGGGGGAACACAATATTACCACATATGTATATATTTTAGAAAGATTCTACTGTATTAGGTTTCCATACTACCCCTCAAATGGCCCTTAACTTTGGCTCTCTCCCCTTATTTTCTCCCTTATCCCCCTCTTCCCTGTCCCTCCCTACTTGATCCTCCTGTTCTGTCATTCCCCTGTCCATCCATAACTATCTATTCTATTTCCCTTTCCTAAGGAGATCCATCTGTCCCACCTCGTTCCTTATTCCATATCTAACCTCTGTGGTTCCAGCTTGATTGTCATCGACTAAACAACTAATATGCACATCTAACCAAATACACACCATATTTTTCTTTCTGAATCTGAGTTACTTCAGGATGAAATAAGAAGATTACTCAGGATGATTTTTCCCCCTAGTTCTATCCATTTACCTGCCACCTTCATGATTTTATTTTTATTTATTTATTTATTTATTTATTTATTTATTTATTTATTGACATCTGAGTAATACTTCATTGGGTAAATGTACCACATTTTCTTTATCCGTTTTTTTTCTGTTGGGGGACATCTAGTTGTTTCCAGTTTCTGGTTATTATGAATAGAACATCCATGAACACGGTTGAGAAAGTATCTTTGTGGCAGAATGAAGCATGCTTTGGATAGATGGTCAAGAGTGGCATAGCTGGATCTTAAGTTAGGTAAATTTCCATCTTGCTTTGGATAGATGGTCAAGAGTGGCATAGCTGGATCTTAAGTTAGGTAAATTTCCATCTTCCTGAAGAACCACCGCACTGATTCCCATCGCGGCCTTTTGAGTTTGTACTCTTACTGCAATGGATGAATGTTCCTCTTACTTCACATCCTTGCCGGTATGAGTGGTCACTTGTCTTATTGATCTTAGTTATGGCAGCTCTAAGATGAAGTCTCAAAGTGGATTTCATTTGCATTTCATTTGCTAAGGATGTCAAACATTTCTTTAAACTGCCTTTATTATGTTAAGGTTTGTCACTTGTGTCACTAAACTCTCCAGGACTTTTTCATGACGGGTGTTCGATTTTGTCAAAGGCCTTTTCGGCATCTAATGAGATGATCGTGTTTCTTTTTCCATGTGTTTGTTTATATGGTGAATTATATTTATTGATTTATGTATGCTGAACCACCCCTGCACCTCCGGGATGAAGCCAACTTGATCATGGTGGATGATCTTCTTGTATGTGTTCTTTGATTTTGTTTGCAAGTATTTTATTGAATATTTTTGCATCTATGTTCATAGGGGAAACTGGTCTGTAATTTTCTTTATTGGGTCTTTATGTGGTTTTGGGTAGCAGGGTAACTGTGGTCTCATAAAACTAATTGAGGAATGTTCTTTCTGTTTCTATTTTGTGGGATAATTTGAAAAGTGTTGGCATTAACTCCTCTTTAAAAGTCTGGTAGAATTCTGCACTAAAACCATCTGGTCCTGGGGGTTTTTGTTAGACGACTTTTAATGACTGCTCCTCTTTTGCTAGGGGTAATAGGTCTTTTTAAATTGCTTATATTATTTTGATTTACTTTGGTAAGTAGTATGAATTGAAAAAAGTATCAATTTCTTTTAGATTCTCTGGATTTCCTTGGTGTCTGTTGTTATGTCCCCTTTTTTGTATCTAATTTTGTTACTTTGAAAATTCTCTTTGCACCTTTTAGCTAATTTTGATAAAGGTTTGTCAATCATTAATTTTCTCAAGGCACCAACTCTTTATTTCATTGGTTCTTTGCATTTTGTTCATTATTTTTTATAATTATTACTTTTTGTGTTTTTATTGCTTTCTGCTGCAGAGCTGGGGATGAGCTGAGGGTTGGATTTGGAGGCACAGAGAGAGAAGTGAAGATCTACAGTTCATTGTTCTGCCTTTCTTTGGACAAAAACTCAATAATTCTAAACAAAGTTACTGTCTTTCAGACCTTTTTAGACCTATAATTATTTCCTAAATTTTATAACCATTTTGGAAAATTGATTTCTCTGCTTTATTACATGGGCATTCCATAAATGCACAAGAGCACGAAAACTTTTGTTATTTGACTAGGGCATAGAATAATATTTTGGGAATAGTTTGCACAGGCTTTGTTTATATTGCTGGATACATTTCCACATCTAAGAAATATGAGTTTTAAAAGAGATCTAACTTTGGAAAGTGTGTGAATTGGACAAGGAGAAAAAATGTGTCTTAATGAATGAATAAGTATTAATTTCAGGATGAATAAAGTAGTTGTTGTAGTGCAACATGGCTGAAAGCCAACACTCAAGAGGACCAGGCAGGAGGTAGCTGTGAGTTAGAGCTCAGCCTGAGTTACAGGCTAGCTTGGGATACATAACGATTCTGTATCATATTAATAGATAACATATACACATATGTGAATAATAGAATATAGATATATACATACACAGATGGTTACAAAAGAAGCACTATGGTATTAGGCTTTGAAAAGAATAAATCTCAGACCAAATTTCAGAAATTTTGTTAGCTAAGTGAATTCCTTACACCATTTTTAAAGGGACATAGAAAAATACAATAAATGAGCTAAGTAAATTTTACACTGATGTAACTTGATTTGTTTTTCAAATCATGAGTCACAATCCAATTCAATTTAGGAAATGTAAGTGGCACAAATCTTCAAGTTTTCATTTTTCCTTGAAGCTTTGACTAGTACATAGAATAAGTTGATTCTGTTTTGAGAACTTTGGTTAGGATGCAGGCTTTCTCTCTTCTAGGATAAGTGTTCTGTGGTCTAATTGCTGGCTTGCATGTACTAATACACATTTTCTGCCAAAGAAGGTGTCACACTGTTTCCCAGAGTGTCTGGGAATTTTTGCTAAATGGTTATGCTGCCAAATTGTCTTCTTAGTATTTATGTTTATAACAATATAGCTGGGCTGCTTTCAATCTTAGCCAGAGAAGCTTCTTATTTTAGTAGGTCACAGTCAATGTAGAGACTCCTAACTGGTCAACAAACTTAAAATAAGATGCTCAGCCCTGAAAAGGTGCAAACTTCCTCACTAAGGCTCAGGGAACACAATGGAAGAAGAGGCAGAAAGAATAGAGGAACTGGATAATGGGTAGTTGTGCTGTGAAATCTGCCTGGTGGACATTTCACGACTGCTGCCCTTAAGAACTCAGCAGCTGTGGATGCCTACACCAAACCTGAATAAGATCAAGTCAATTAAAGCTTGAGTATTAATGGGAAAGGTGATCACAAGGCTCCAGACCTTGACAGATGCTGTTGGAGCAAGAACCATTTTGGGGGTTGGCCAATGGTACATTCCGTATGCTTCAGTGGATGCCCCACACCAATCACATATGTGCAGGACTAACTGTCCTTAGTAGACTATTTAAAAGAACTGAGAGCTGTAGGGAGAAGAGGAAAGGAAAGGGGAAGGAAATGGAGGAGGATGAAGAAAAGGATGAGGAAGGAGGAGGAGGAGGAAGAGGAGGAGAAGAAAAATGAAGTTGGAGAAAGAAGAAAAATATAATAAGAGAAATCTAGGGGAAGTTAGAGGGAAGAAATTAGGAGTGGGTATGATCATATGTCATTGTATATATATGAAATTCTTAAACTGTATATATGTTATATATATATAAATATTTTGCATTTTTGAATCTAATGTTGAGATTCTGGAATTTATTTAGATGATCTCTTTTCACTGGTATCGGTTGACACCTGTTTAGCAAGGTAAATTGGAGCATCACCTTATTAACAGATGATGATTGAAACCCTCATTCTACAACTCATGTCTTTTATACAAAAAGGGGAGGAGCCCTTTGGATAGTGGTGAGGTTCTGTTTCTCTATCCTCCTTTGATAAGCCCCTAATTGTGAAGAGCACTAATTGTTTCTTTCTGCCCTTTATTTCTCCTCCACAGACATCATAAGATATTATTTCATTGCCTCTGGACTGTGGTAAAGATCCTCTAACATCACCAATGCAACAAAGTAGGATGCTGCTCCATTAATTTCAGATAAGGTTGGAAGTCCTGCATCTTCACAAGCCCCTCACTGAACCTGCCTTCATCATTTCCCAACAAGAGTTAATGTATCAGCTGTCTACCCAGTCCCCTGCCCCCCATATTGCCATCCGGCTGGGCATAGGGCCTACCCTTAAGAGTAGTTTGTCCCCCCAGTGAGACTTCCTGGGAGATAACTAAATTTTCATTTGCAAGTGGCTATCAATTGAGACAGCTTCTGGATTAGTGATGGGAGCGTGCATCCACTTCTTCTTTTAGCTCCAGGACCCTACCTGGTGCAGAGCCATGCAGGCCCTGTGTGCGCTGCATCAGGCTCTGTGAGTTCACATGTGTACTGATCATGTTGAGGACCTTGCTTCTTGGTGTTCTCCAATGCCTCTGGCTCTGCCTCCTCTTCAGTACATCTCCTTGAGCCCGGGAGGGATTGGATAGAAACATTTCATTTAGGGCTGAGAGTTCCAAGGTCTCTCACTTTCTACATATTATCTGGCTTCATAGGTCTCTCTATATATTGCTGTCTGCTGCAAGAGGAAGCCTCTCTGATGATGGCTGAGAATGGGACTGATCTATGAGTATAGCAAAATGTCACTTGGAGTCATTTTATATCAATGTTCTTTTAGTAGAACAGTAGTATTTGGTTTTACCCTAGGTCTCAGGTTGGGGGAATCTATTTTTAATAAAAGAAAATTGGAAAAAATAGTATTTATACTATTAAAAGTATGTGTTTTAATATATAAAGTAATAATGCATGTTAGTGTATTTTTAATCTCCTAAAATTTGCTTACAAGACAGAGTACTGTTGCCAAAGTCCTCTAAAATGATCATTCTTTCTCATCATTGTTGTCAGAAGGAAGAAATGCATGTGATAGGAAAAAGTCTTTGCATTATCAGTTTGAACTAAGTGAACGTTCCCACAGTTTGTTCAATGAGTGTTTATTGTTGTTTTGTGACTATCAAGGTGAAAGCCATCCGGCATACTGCCCCAGGGAATGATGGGGAGCAGTGTACTGAGACTCACAAAGAATACCAAAACTTAAACCCTGAGTCTGCTCCTAGGAATTATATGCATTCCAGATGGGAATATAATTTTAATGCATGCAATGTTCTTCCAGCTAGGAGATTATTGCATCATAAAGAGAATAGATGTTCATCATTAACAGTATTAGATCCATAGTATTAAAAAAAGTGAACTGTGAGAAGAGCAGTCCATCAGACAGGCTCTGGTGTTTAATATAAGAAAGAGAAAAGGCATCATCCGTCTAAAGTTCATATTTTGTGTTACATTTACTTGAGGCCAAGATTCTGAATGAAAAATATGTGAACAGTCAATCATGTGGTTATTTCTAATTATCTGTTTTGACTTTATGTAAGCAGTGCCTTGAGTTTAACATCAATTTTGGTATGCAATGCCCCATACATCAAAATGTACTGACACATTAACGAGGAAACAAAAATGGAAATGGGAATGGTAACAGTCAAAGTACTCAAATATTTTCTAAAAATACGACTCAGGATCCAGCTCTGGTTGAAGATTGCACGTGCTTTGGAATACACAGAATGATGAAGCTGTTCTCATGCTTTTTGACCATCTGTTTGCAGTCACAAATCTAATGATGAGAAAAATTCCCATCATGACTTTTCAGATTAATTGATCTGTGTCTCTTTTTGCAGGCTTTTGAAATTTCAGGATCACTAAACAGCATAATTTAAGGAAGATGTAGGATCTTTAACTTTAGATACAAATAGGTAGCAGTGCTTTAAAAAGAATAACATCTGTGTCCTGCAAATCAGAAACCAGTCTTAAGACCCTCCAGGTATATGTTGACTTGTTTGGAAACTGTCCCATCTAAGGAGTCAAACAGATATAATAAACAGAAATATCCATAAACACCAGAAACCATGTGGAAGTACATGATCCATGTTCCCACTGAGTGTAAAGGGCAAGGAATCTACTTTTGCAGTGGTATAGATGACTGTAGACTCACAGTTAAGAAAGAGAGACGTGGAAAGCCTTTCTATGACAACACTTACTTCCCAACTAACAAAGAAAAGAAAAACATCCTAGACAGAAATCCATCAAAGAGAACTTTTACAAATTGTAATAAGGATGCTGAAGTGTAGCTTTCCATAATTGATGACTTCTGGTGGGGTGCAGGTGGGGAAGGACTCAGTTTTCTTTAAGGGGATGGCCACTGAGAGTTTGACCAAGCTTCAGAGAGTATGTAGGCAACACAAATTGGACTTCTTCTTCTTCTTCTTCTTCTTCTTCTTCTTCTTCTTCTTCTTCTCCTTCTCCTCCTCCTCCTCCTCCTCCTCCTCCTCCTCCTCCTCCTCCTTCTTCTTCTTTTCCCTTCTCCTTTTCTTCCTCCTCTTCTTCCTCCTCTTCTTCTTTGATTTTTTTGGGGAGAGGTGTCACAAGGGTCGGATGGCAGACCTATGAGAACTAGAAAATGAATGTGATCAGGGTGCATGGTGTGCAATTCCCAAATAATCATTAAAGATATTATGTTGGAAAAAATAAGCATAAATATCAAGTTTCTTCGAAAAATCACTGTGAAATCTTTACTCAAATGTTTTAATTGCCTAGGGAACTCTTAATATCAAGCTTCATCTTCTGCATGAGAACTTTATTGATAGATCCTGAGTTGCTGGACTCTTCATCCCCAAGCTTTGTATATATGAGATAACAGGAGAATCTGGGAGAGTAACTACTATGCTATTATTTGGGTCTTGAGTTTCCAGGGTATTCTTTTATCTACCTCTGTGCTCTCATGGCTCCTTTTATGGAAACACCATGCCCAAAGTAAGATTATCCACCCAATTACCATTTCAACTTCTTTGAAGTATGAAAGTGCTGACATACACTGAACAAACTGTTCTTGAGACATGATGTGCTCTTGGGCAAGGTTTCAACCAAAGTTATGAGCTCTGGAGTTGGATGAGACAATAAAGAGCTCCAGAATTGAAACTGAGATGTTGAGCTTCAAGTACCTACCTGCATTGGCAAGCCAAAAGATGCTGATCATTCCTTGCAGAGTAACCATGGGTTAGATCGCTCCCTCAGCTCAAGGCAATTCCTAGAGAAGAGCTCAGCAGTATGTCATGAGTAATTAAACATTATTCTGTAATTTCTGAAGGGCTGGGGGCTTTGGTCCTAGAAGAGGGATGAGAACAATTATGACCATCATCCTGACCAATAAATATTTATCTACTTTTTATGTAAGAATATTGTTTTATGTTAAATAACTAATATTATATATTAATTGTATATATGAATCTTCTATAAATATTCTTTATATAGGATTTTCTAAACAAACTTCATCTAGCCATTATACTTAAGAGGGTATCTAGTTCTCTTGAGTATATATATATAGTGCTAATTATGTAGGGAAGTGCCCATAAATAATGTCTTTTGGAAAAGGATTGTTAGAAACAAAATATGCTTGGGGCAAGTGAGATTACTCATTGAGTAATAATACCTGCATGGAGCCTGACAACCTGAGTTTGATCACTGGAACCTATGCAGTAGAAGTAGAGAATTGATTCATCCCTAAAGTTCCCTGATTTCCACAAGCACACCATGACATGCTGCCCTCAACCTTTCCCCCAAGACTAATAGAACACCAAAGAAGAGGGAACAGAAGATTTTAAGGGCCAGAAATTGGGAAGGATTGTGGCAAGGCTGTGTCTTCTACATATGATAGAATCACTGCATACTTGAACTCATAAGAGCTATGGTTGCCCACACAAAACCTACACAAGGTAAATGCAGTCAAAATTCCAGGAGGAGTAGGAGATATTTAATCATGTATCTTGTTGCATATTGCTATTAATGTTGCTACCAATATACCTAAGATTATTAAATTCTTACCATGACTAAATATTCCTGTAAGTATTTTAAATTACTAATTCACATTATCTTCACAATTGTCCTATGTCTGTTTATGTTTTAAATAAAGGAGTCGCTATGTCACCATGTAGGCTGGCCCCAAACTTATAGTAATCCTCTTGTTTTAGCCTTCTGAGTATTGAGATTAAAGATGTGCACCATCAAACCCAACTTCATAAATACTGCGTGAAGTAAGCATCACATATCAGTCACTATTTTTTAGATGAAAATGTAGGACATGGGAAGGTTAAGTCATTTCCTGCAGGTGGCACAGCTGGCATTAAGGAAAGCAAAAGTCTAACCCAGCTAGTCTCATTCCCATGCTTGCATTCAGAATAAAGTATGCACATAAATTAAAGACTGTAACTTCATATCAAATACAGTTAATGGACTGAGAGTGTTCCATTGCTATCCTGAGATAGCTGTCTGTAGCATTGAATGTAATTAGACTAGGCTTTATTTACACAGTGATCAAAGTTTGGCAATAATGGGTAGGAGTTTTGGGATATTTGGTTTTTTTTATATCAATCTTTGTGTATTTTCTGAATATTCTAGAATATCTTCAACGATTATGGGTTAAAGGAATAAAGTAAAATGACACTTGATTTTCTAGGAAAAAATACATTCACCAATGATAAATCTTAATATTCAAATCAACTGAAGCTTTGGACAAGAAAAAAATGGGTGTATGTGTGTGTGTGTGTGTGTGTGTGTGTGTGTGTGTGTGAGAGAGAGAGAGAGAGAGAGAGAGAGAGAGAGAGAAGGAGAGAGAGAAAGAGAGAGAGAGTTTATTTCCCATCCTCCCCCTTTTTATTTTGCTGTTCCGATGCCTAAATAAAAGTGTAAAGAGTACAATGATTTGAGGCACTTATAAAAATAAGTGTTTTTATAAAGTCCTGTTAATAATAATTCTAATAATACTGACATTTTAGATATATCCACTGAACACTCAAGATAATCTATATTTAATCTTTGGGGTTTTACACTGATCAATCTTAATTATGACTAGATCCCTGAAACATGAGTGTTAGGAAGGTCTGGGAAGTTTCCAGGACCAGTGATTTGGTTTTCACTTACAAAATAAGCAACACATTATCTATTGAAAAAAGCGTCAGCTTTAGAAGCTGTCAAGCCATAGTTTCTTTTTCCAGTACTGAAAGCAACTGAGTTATGATCACTCCACATTCTGGGAAATTTTCTTTTGCATAATCACTCAATCATTTTGAGTGGGCAGCAGTTACAGCCTTATTACCTTTGCTTATTTCTTTTTCACATGCACTCAGGCCTAATTGCAATGCATAGCACTGAAGGTGCAATGCATAGCAACTTGCAGAAACATCCATTATCTTTGCCAGACACTCTTCCGATGGATAGTTCTTGCCTTGTCAGGCAGAGCTGTCTGTACTTTGAGTTGAAAATTGCATTGTCTTCAATCTCTCCAGAGGTACACAAGCTTTTTCGTCCTTCTGCAGAGGTACTACACAAACCAAATATTCTCCAAGAACACCTCAACAGGGACAAGTTCCTCCTATCACTTCCAATGCTTATTCTAGCATATGGCTTTTTGGGGTCCAGAAAATTCAATTATAGACAATTCCAGCCTTCATAACGTTGGTCATAATGAATGACCTTCCTTGGCTTTTCAATGTGACTGGTGTACATAGAGAACAACATAGTGGCTACGAGCAATTTGGAGAGAATATGGAGTATCCCCTCGGGAGCTATCAGAATTATCAGGCCCTCCTTCAGGAAATGAGAGGAAGTGCCAACCCAATGGACATTGATTTGTTCCATGTTCGAAGGTTGCTGAAATAACAAATCACCTTGAGCAAGCAAACCAATCTAACACAAAGAAACCGAGACTATTCTCACATCAGAACAACAAATGTCATGCCTGCAAATCCCATGGAGAAGTTTGCTAACAGCACTCCCAGAGTAGGAAGAAGGTAATGTGGAAATATACAATGAATCATGTGCCAGGGGAAAACTTTCCTTGACCCAGTTCCTCGCAGGAAATCTGCTCTAAGTAGACCTTGGCACCAGTTAGGTCATTGGATCGTCTGTCAGGGCAAGCAAGTTGTCACAGTAATACTGTGTTCAGAAAGTCCAATCCCCAGGATCAAAGAGTTGAAATAAAATACGCTGCAGGAAAGTACCTTCTCCCAGTGTCAGAAGAAATGGACATCTTCATCTTCATTTCTTAGGCCTGCAGGAGACCTAAGAATTAAAATTCTTAATTGTTTTCTCCTTTTCTAGATCTCTACAGCCTTGAGATACTCTGTGTGCTGACCACGGGACAGGGTACAAAGCCTTGTGTTACCGTAAGTGACGTCAAAGGAGACAACTTATCTATTTCTATTGGCTATCTCCTGTGAATTGTGAATCTTGTCAGTTTCTAAAAAGATGATTACTATGGGGGACCAGAGAGCATCAGCATGCAGGCTTCTGGCTTCTTCAGAGCTAGAGAGGTCACCCTGCAACAAGGACACCTACCCAGGGACCTCAGAGGTCAATGCAGGACCTGAGCTTTGGCTGCAGCATGCTCAGGATCCCCTGAGAGACTGAAGCTTTGGTTCCCGTAGTCTCCAAGGTCAGCATGGGAGTGAGGGTTTGATTTCTGAGGTGCCTGTAGTCATTGCTGGATCTGGAGTCTGTACCATTGTGGTTCCAGTTTTCACTTAGGGCCTGTGGCTCTAAACACCGCCCCTGTAGAGTAGTCAGACCTCAATGGGTCTGAAGTTTGATATTCTGCCTCCAGCAGATCCATAGAATCTAAGGGTGACCAAGGTTGTCACTTTACCTGGTGGTTTAGTTGCTCAGTGTGCATCCCTACCATTGGTCCTGTTGACACATAGATAAGACAGGGTCTCCTCAGTGGCTGAATGACAATGAATACCAGGCTTTACCAGTCTCCACTGCTGAATTTTAGCCAGGTGTTCCTCTGGGGATATTCACAAAGAACAAAATATTCTAAAAGCAGCTTAGTGAAATAGGCACATGAGTCTTCTACGATGTGTGTCCCAAATGCTATAACATTATGTTCAGCTATTTGTCTGCAGAGATGGAGGTGTGACCCGGCACTACTTCAATCCCTTTGGTTTGCTCTAGGAACAGAAGGGGTCTAGTCTGGCCCAAGCTCCAGAATTGTCCCTGGCTGAAATCAACCTTCCATACTTCCTCAAATGCACTACAGAAGTAATATCTCGTTCTGTGTGCACACCATCAAGTAAATATTATATTTTTATGAGACCCTAGATGACCTACCCCCAACTCCATCGGGCTACCTGATGGTCTTGTTAGACACTTGCTTGCACTAAAGACAGAACTCTACATGGTTCTATGCAGTCAGCCATGGCCTATACTGACAGTTGTCAACAGAGTTGTGGTACCATTTGGAAACACAGGAGACCTGTTTGTCTCAGAAATGTCTTCCTTATAGATTGTTGAGAAGTAGCATGATGCTTTGTTAATGTAGTCTTAATGCTCTAGATAAGTCCTACACCATATTTCCTTGGCTTTCCCTGAAAACACACATACAGGTAAAATTATACAAACCGAGGAGGTTATATTTAGGAAGACACACACACACACACACATACACGCACGTGCGCACACACACACACAAAATAGCAAAGAAAAAAAGAGGTCATGAAGTTGAGAGAGAACAAAGAAGGTTGTATAGGAGGGTTTGGAGTGAGGGAAGAGAAGGAAGAGACTGTAATTATAATCTTTTTAAAAAAGTAATAAAGAAAGTAAACTGTATGCGAAAACTCTAATGTTTTGCATATTTCACAGAAAAATTAGTTGCTGATTAGACACATCCCACTCACTTCTACCTTTAAAATCTCCTAGTTGTCGACAACTATCTCTACCACATAGCAATACATTTTACTTTAAGAAGAATATGATCAGAATACAGCTGAGTGAAATATGAAACTGAAGAAATGATAAAAGATGGGGTATTTTTATTCACTAAACAAGTTTACCACATGGTCATAGTTTTTAACATGTCTCTTTGTACCACAAACACTTAAAGAGCATCTATTGACATGATACTTAGTCCCTGGGCAGAGAGAGAGTGCTTTATAGTTGGTTATGCTTTCTACGTGAATTGCATAAGGTTCCTTAGGGGAGAAAGTGTGCAAGAAAGTAGGACACGTGATATCAGGAAGCAAAAGCTCCGTTAAACAGAAACATATGACTGATAGGAGAGAGAAAACAGTGAGGGAGACAGGGAGAACACACAAAGGGAAAGGTAGAATGGAAACTAATAAGACAATGTGAGCAGTCTTGCCTTTTGGATATGACAAGCTCTTTATGGGAGTGAACGCAGCTGGAATGAAAGCTGATCAGATTAAAACTTACTGGTCATTTGAAGTTGTTTGGCCTTGTCTTACATTTTAATGACAGAATTTGAGCAGAAAAAAAAAGTTCTTTTGAGACAAGTCTTACTATGTAGCCCAGCCTGATCTTTGATTCAATATGCAGGCTAGCCTTCAGACAATGATCCATTGTGCTCAGCTTTGCAAGTGCTGGGATCATAGGTGGGTACCACCACACTTACTGTGTGTAGTGCCCACTACTTACTGTCTATAAACCAATCAGAATGAAATGGAAGCAAATAAAGAAATTAACCAAGAGGTCACTACCTGCAGAGAGGGGAGAAGAATGGGTGAGTCTGAGAGAAATAGAAACTGTGTGTGTGTGTGTGTGTGTGTGTGTGTGTATACATACGTATACATACATATATACACATACATATACATACATATATACAAACCCACACAAACCCACACATACACACACACACACACACACACACACACACACACACACATATGACATAGCAAAGAAGTAGGGGGTGGAAGACCTGGAGTGACAGGATATTGGGACTTCAAGCTTGTCATTCCACTATGTAAAATGTATAGATTTACATATGTATGTTGTGTCAAAGAGTTGTTTAAAAGATTAATCCCAGTCGG
>CABHPP010132921.1:0-26720 GCA_902168425.1 Peromyscus attwateri
GTGTGTGTGTGTGTGTGTGTGTATGTGTGTGTGTGTGTTTTCTTGAATGTGGAGGTACTCGAACACAATTGTGTACGTGCATGTGAAGGCTAGACAACAATATCGGGTGTTGCTCTTCAGGCACTGTCCACCTTATTTCACACAGGCTTGAAAGTTGCCAAATCCTCTGTGTCTGCCACCCAGTGAACCCCAAGGATCCACCTGTCTCTGCCTCCTCAGAATTACACATGTACTACCATACCTACCTTCTTGTGTGGGTGATGGGTTTGAACTCAGGTCCTTGTATTAATGTATTGAGCACTGACTGAACCATCTCCATGGTCTCAAGGTATGCTTCCTTTTTAAGTGGTAGAAGTCTGCTTAAGCACCTTCACATCGATGGAAGTTCTGATGTAGGAAACAGGATCCTGGTAGATCTGAAAATGGAGAACATTACTTTGGGATGTCTAGCCAAGCTTAGGATTAAAGTGGATGAGTGAGATTGGAAACAGCTGTGCATTGGGACTCAAATCATCAAAACCTTGAAATGATTATGAATTGGATAAAAATTATTCCTGAGAGCTACTGCCATTTGTAGAAGTACTAGACCCGGTGCTGTGCATGCGTTCTCAGAAGGTGCATCAAACAAGCCTGTTAGGTAGAGTTCATTGACCCCTACTCCTTTTGGTCAAGAAGACAGAAGAGCCAGGCGGTGGTGGTGCATGCCTTTAATCCCAGCACTCAGGAGGCAGAGCCAGGCGGATCTCTGTGAGTCTGAGGCCAGCCTGGACTACAGAGGGAGTTCCAGGAAAGGCTCAAAATGACACAGAGAAACCCTGTCTCAAAAAACAAACAAACAAACAAAAAAACAAAAAAAAGAAAAAAAAAGAAGAAGACAGAAGCTCAGAAGAGTCAATGAGGGAAATTGCTCACTGGGTAGGAATACTTGCTTTTCTTGTATGAGGACTCAAATTCAAATCCTAGCTGCCATTTAAAAATGACAAGCATGGTTTGGCTGTATGTGTCTATAACTCCAGCATTATGGATGAACTCAGGTCAAGTGGAGTGAAGTGGAGTGGCATAAACAGGCAGATCACAAGGTCTTACTGGCCATCCAGTCCTGCTAAAGAGGTTAGCCTATGGTTCAGAGAGAGACCTTGTCTCAAAGCAATGAGGTGGAGAATGAGAGAGAGAGACATGACCTTCTGTGTCTTCAGCATGTTTGAACATAAGAACTTGCACCCACACGTTTATGTGCACCACAAACATATATCACACATGTAATATAGCAACACATAAAGTAATAGATGAGTAACTCAAAGGTACATATGTATGAATTGATTGAACATCTTCCAAGTTTGCAGATGTGTTATCTTGAGCAAGTGATGTAGAGAAGTCTCAGGTCCAGCATATATAAAATCAGAAAGGTAACACTAATCTTCCTTGTTTCTGCAGCTGATTCAAGTAGTTACTATGAAACATTTAACATAGTGCATGGGATGGGGTCTGCCATACATCCAGATTATTATTAACAATAACTCCATAACTTCCTGTCCTAAAAGGATTCAATTTGATTCAAGGCCATGACATTAAAAATGGACTCCACCCTCTGGTCTGAGCCATTTCCTAACTAGATCCTTGATTGGAAACAGGGAAATAACATACAATTGCAACAATCTCTACATTATTATTTTCATTTTTTTCTGGTGCCGTCAACTTGTTATTTGTGCTATTTCTTAGAATAATGGAATTTATTCAGGCAATTTATTCTTAATACAAGTGTTACAAATGGCACTGTGCAATGCTTATATATCATGCTAATAATGTCTGGTTCATCCTTATCCCCAACCTCCTTTATCTTTACAAATAGAAACACTGACTTCCTACTTCCCCCCTATTTTATTGAATTTCTGTGTCCAGGTCCTCTCTGTTCCCTGCCTCCACTGCATACCTCACGTTGAAATGGTGTTCAACAGCCTCCACCATAAATTTAAAAGCATCTACCACATGCTTTCTTTGACACTGAGTGTATCAGAGTGGAGGAAAGTGAAGAGAACAATACACTCACTCTTTCTGGCTATAGCTTAAATCCATTAGTTAGCAATATGTATCTAGGTTATGATTTTTAGACAAACACAAAGCTTTCTACTGGGAATTTCAATGAAATGAATGCCTTTTAAGGGCATAAGCTCCATACACAGCTTCATTTTCTATCTTTGAGTGATCTTCATTTAGACTTTAACCCCAAAACAGCTCTTGGTGGCCCTTCAAGCTACTACTTCTAGCCCCTGCTTTCCTTCTGAACTTGGGGGAGGTTTGTTTGCCCCACCTCTCTGTTTCCCATCCACCAACAAGAATACCTTTAAGACAACTTCTGACATACCTATCTGTGCTATTCCTTCCACATCTGTGGATCCCAGGTACTTATGTTGGGTTCCCATAAACCAACCCTGAATTCCTCTTTACCCCCTACCCAGTTCCAATTAGTTAATATGCTCACTTTGGTCTATTCTGTGCAAAGACAAGAGCAGATACTGTTAGTATAGGAAACCGGAATCAACCTGTTTCAGCCAGGATGATTTGTGGGAATGCAAGGGTTAAGGAGAGGGCAAAGGAATGAAGATGTGCAGAAAGAAGCAGAAAGCTAATTTTGGCAGATTAAAAAATGGAAAGCATTAACAGACTTGGGAAGATGGACTCCCGAAAGAAGGCACTGTAGGCTGGACTGGGCTGTACATGTGTTTGGAACATCCATGCTGTTTATTTCTTTATCAAAGAAACCCACAGAGGGAGATTATTTTTAAGAGATAGAAATAGAGAAAGATGTTTGTGATGAGCTATGTTTGGGAACTCTAAGACCTTGGACATATCACTGTGTGACCTTGAGCATGTTAGTTCACACCATAGGGGTTAATTCATTTTCTGAAAAGGAGAGATTCGGGTCAGATCATTTCCGACATTCTATGTTTTCATACAGTGTGTTATGGGGAGGGACGCAAGTGAAATGTGTAACAGTTCAAAGTTGGTGGATCCTGCTTGCTGCTGGCTAGAATTATTTCAGAATGACAGTATATGCTTGCTGAAATATAGAATAATAATGAGTCTAGTATTAATATAGTCTGGCTTATTCATAATACTCATATAAACATAAGTATATTGAGAGAAAATGATGTTGATAGAATACGCCATCAAGATGAACGTCAGAAAAGGGAAACTCCACCTTATCTAAATAGTTTTCCCCTTCTCTCTATTGTCATCTTCATTTTATATTATCATTAGGTTTCCTACCTGGCAGATGGATTTCAAACTGTTTCTGATTGGGGACTTTTTCCATTGCTATAATGCACACTTTTCTTTCATTTACAAAAAGCAAATAGATCACGTGTTTTCTCCTCTTCTGCAGTAAAGAAATAAACAGCCAAAAATGTTTCTCTGCTCAATTCCATTTTCTTATTGAAAAGGTATTTAATAGAAATGAAAAATATTCATTTATTTTTTTTGAACAGTCTTATCACCCATCTCTTTCTTGGGGTAAATACTCCTTAAAACAAGCTAAATGCACATCCTTAATAATTTAAAGGCAGAGCCAGCCATGTGTAAAATAGGTGTGTGTTCACATAATTGACTACAGTATTTTGCTACATGGCTAAACGCATGGTTTCCCCTAATAGAAGGCCATTGTGGCCGACATCACATTTTCTAGTTCATAAAAGTCAAATGAGCTGTGACCATCGTCTCCAAACTTAATGGAAAGTTCATTTGGTGACTTCTGAGTTTTCAATGGTGTCTTTCTGGGATGAATCAATAGATCTGAAACACATTAGTGGATCATATCTCCAAAAGGTCTAAACCTGAGTGGCAACAATGGGGAATCTAATGCAGATTGATTGCTCCTCTAGCACGTTGTACCAAAAGGTCTCCAATCTCCTTAATAGTATAATGAATTTGAATTAACCAAATAATGCTCACCTGATGGAGATCACTTGAGTTGTCTATCCGGTCACTGATCCTTTTGTATTTCAAACTTTTGGTGGAAGGATGGAAGGTGAGTTTAATCTGTGGAAAGTAAAAAAAAGAAGTGATATCATACATAAATCAATAGAGACTCTTGCAGGTGGGGGTCTCACAGTGTTGAAAGCATGCTTATGCAACTAATTTTACATAACACTGCCAACAGTCTTAGCCAGAGCTACCTATCATGAGGTTACCAAAGACAGAGGGAAAACACATAAGTCCTATCTTGGACTGTGTAAACACCCTGGTGCCTAGCCATAAACTGTAGTTGGAATGCTCAGGGACAGCCAGCCATGACCTTGGACAGAAGCACAGCCCAGTGGAGAAAACCGGAGATGGTACCATTTGGGAGATGCAAGTGAAGATGTCCACAGGGCCCTGGCAATGACTTAAGTGAAGACACACTGGATAGGGTGCCATGTCATTTCTGTTAGCCCAGGAAACACCTTGTTTCCAAAAGGCAGTGAGAGAGCATGGAGGTATAAGATCTTTCTAGAAAGATTAAAACAGCATATTAATACTGGAACTGTTGTTTTAAGAGGAATCAGAATACTTTCTAGGGCAAAAGAGTGGGTGGCCCATTGTGCACACTGTCTCAACCCTTACAATATGTGCCTCCAAAGAAGGCAGTTGTCAGGATCTAAAAAACAGCAGTATGAAAAACCTGACATGTATGTACATGCACCTGTGCCTGTGTAGGGGGAGTCAAATGATATGGGCCATTCCACCTGCTCTTCAGAGCTAGTGAATCATCAGTTTTGCTATAACAGGACATATGGCTCCTGAAATCACTGCACTGTGTAAAATCACACAATAAAACCCACAGGGTTTACAGGTAAAATGGGATTAGAAACACCGTGCTCAAAAACTTCCATTAGTGACACATTCAGAAAGGGTAGGGATGCTGTGAAAACCAGAACAGTTTGACACATATTAAATGATTAAGAAACACATAACTATTACAAGGACAGTGGTTCACCTTGAAGGAAGATGACCAGAGTTTTGCTGGAGGAAGTAGAGAGCAACAAATAGTGGCTGATGAGTTACTGTGCCATGGTAGGGAAGGAGGAAGTGTTCTCTGAAGCCAGATGTAAGTTCTAACTGTGCATCTGGGTATGTATTTCCTATGGCATGTACTGGGAACTGAGCTAGGGCTGAGGTATGAACCGTGTGTGTGTGTGTGTGTGTGTGTGTGTGTGTGTGTGTGTGTGTGTATGTGTGTGTGTGTGTGTGTGTGTGTGTAGATTGAGTGGGATTTCCTGCATTACAACCTAATGATATATTTGGCAGATGAAATCAAGCATGAACAGATGTGAGGCCCCATCTTACATATATGTTGTTCTCTAGCAGGTCAGCTTGTGGAAACATATTTGCCTTTTTAAAAGATATGCTGTAGGAGCCGGGGAGATAGTGTAGTCAGTATGAGGACCTGAGTTTGATACTCATAACCCATGTAGAAAAGTCAGGCATGAGATGGGCAAAGCCACATGCCACTGAGCTGGACATCCTTAGTTTGTTTCCCAAGGCACATGTAGTGAAGGAGAGAATTCACTTTTGCAAGTTGTCCATTGACCATCACACATGAACCATGGCATGGGTACCCCAACACAGAGAGATAGGAATAAATAAATAAATAAATAAATAAATAAATAAATAAATAAATACATGTTATTTTTAAAGATTTTAAAGTTGAATAGCATTGGACAGATTCCTGGGGCTTGTTGGCCAGTCAGCCTAGTCTACTGGGCAAGTTCTAAGCTAGTGAGAGACTATGTCTCAGAAAAAAAAAATGGTCAACAGTGCCCAAGGAACAAAACGAACCCAAGGTTGACCTATGGTATATACACACATATGCATGCCCACATACATATCTGAATCAACAGACAGACAGACAGGCAAACAGACAGACAGACAGACACACACACAGAAAGAGAGAGAGGGGGATGATAGAAGTAACTATGGGTAAGAACACACATGACAGAGAAAGCCCTTTGACTCAGTGAGATCAGTCCCTACCTGCAAGTGTGTCAGCCTTGCATGTGACTAGGTTTTGTCATGCTTTACATGTAAGTCACCCCTCATCTTGTATTCGTCTAAATTAAAATACCCAAAACATGTTCTGAGGTTGGGGGATGATAGCTATGTTGAGTGCTGAGGAAGTTTGCATATGGCCCCTTAGAGAAGGCTCGCTTTCATCTTGGACCTCTGCTTTAGACATCTCTTTAGAACCTAGCTTCTGCACAGTTCTGTTCCTGATGCTTTTTATCTATTACTTCCATACCCTGAAACAATTTGATTCCAATGATCAGGAATGGACTAGAGATAGTCATTGCTTCTGAGATTGGTCTTGCGATTGGGTCATTTATGGCCACCCACAGGAGAAGGGTGTTTTTCATATTGGCCTTAAAGGAACTGTGAGATCACTCATTCCGTCTTCTTAGTTGTATGGGAGAGAATGCCAAGCCTTGGAGAGGAGAGTATTGGGAATGCATCTCCTGGGAGAATATTTGTCTAAGACATACAAAATCCTGGTTTCAATCACTGGTGGGACAAAGGAGAGGGGATGAAGAGGAGGAGGAAGGGCAAAGGCAGGTATTATGTTAATTCATCTTTTTTCTTTTCTGTATTTTCTCTTTTTGCTATTTTTTATATATATTTAAAAAATAAACATATTTTGAGTTATGACTGGCACATAGAAAGCTCTATATATTTGATGTCCACATCTCATGTGTCTAGATATCAGAATACCTCTGTAACCATCTCCATGTTCAAGGTTGTGCACCTGTGTTTATTCAGCAGCTTAGGCAGCTTCTTCATGTTTCCTTCATTTTATTGCATTTTCTGCTCTATACAGGTTTTCTTCTTGATAAGAACACTTAACAATAAGATCCACCATGTTAGCAAATTCTAAATATCTTTAATCAAAGGCCTGTGTTGTTCAGGTACCTCCTAGAAAGTGAATCTTTGTATCCTTTGAAGACAATTCCCCATTTTCTGCTTCCTTCCCATAGTGGCCTTATTCATCCTGTAGTTTTATTTTACTATTATTACTATTGTTATTATTATTATTATTATTATTATTATTATTATTATTATTGCTACTGTTATTATTATTGTTGTTCTTGTTTTCAGACAGGATTTCTTTGTGTAGCCTTCGCTATTCTGCAACTCACTCTGTACACCAGGCTGGCCTCAAACTCATAGAAATCCACCTGCTTCTGCCTCCTGAATGCTGAGATTAAAGGCAGGCACCAACACCACCATATCCCAGGTTGGCTTAGATTTCAGTATCTAGCCCAGATGGCCTTGAACTCTCTGTAGTCCCTACGCCTCAGCCTCCCAAGTGCTAGGATAATGAGTGTATGCCACCAAGTTAGCTATAACTACCTCACAGGAATGGCTTCATGTAGTATTTGCCCTCCATATCTGTCCATATGGATGCTAATACAAAGATATCTTCCTTTTTTAAAGCTAAGTCATTTCCTGAGTTGTGGCAGAACCACACATTTAAATATATTGCTGAAAATATCAAAGAACTGTATTTGGGGGAATGCAAATTGGTCTGGAGTATTCTAGAAGGTTCTAGAAGCTTCAAAACCTATTAGGCACTTGGAGTAACTACATCAAATAAAAGGCACACAATCCATCCAACTAATCAAAGCAGATAAACCCACTGTTTGTCTTGTGCATTGGTGTTTTATGGTGCTATTTGGAGCTAACCATAGCGAACCATGATGATGGTGACAGGGTTGAGGAACATATGAAATTTGAAACTAATTCCCAGGAACAGTCACAATGTCCCTAAAATGAACCATTCAGAGACAAAGAAAAGATTACCAAGTTGAGATAGTTTCAAATGTGTGCAATCAAAAGGGGTTGATTTCTTATGATGCTATTAATTGAGTTGGATGGCCTCATTGACAACCAATGCTGTTGTCAGGGCAGTGTGTGTGTGTGTGTGTGTGTGTGTGTGTGTGTGTGTGTGTGTGTGTGTGTTTTCCTGGCTCACACTTCTCTAGTAAACCCTAGATTTCCACAGAGGGCATTCAGAAAGAAAGACATGAAAGAAAAAAAAATAAAAAAACCCCACACACAAATGTGAGATAACGCATGATTAAGTTTTGACCCCGTAGATTGTTAACCTTCAAAGCTAACTCTGCAGTAGCACAATATTATTAGCAATAAAAGGAATTTGCTTTGCCCTTTTTTTAAATTACCATAAACCGATTGACTGAGACAGAATGATGTTAATATTTAAGAAGTAGGACACTAGATTCTATTATCTCAGAAGCTCTGTCACCAGGCCCTCTCTGTAGTCCTGTTATCTAATTATTGGGCTTAAATTGCATTAGTGTGCTGGCAATTTGTCTACCCCTGGAAAAGTAATTGACATTTGGGTTACTGCTTCATATGTGGGCGACTTGCTAGCCAGTTCCGAAGAGTCCTCTCCTGTCAGGGCAGATTAGTTTAATGTTGCCTGGAAGAAAGGGAAACTCTCTGTTTTAAGGTGTGCCACCCCTGTTCCTGGGCACAATTTGGTATTAAAATTTCAGTTCGGTATCAAAGCTGATAAGTCACCTGAGATGAAATTGAACAAGGTTGTCGTGACAAAGTAATTAATGGCATTTTATGACTTTCAGATGACTTTAAGGGACACATACTTAGTCTTTGCCTGCGTCTTCCACCATGTTGATAAATATGTATTACACGCTTACAGACCATCTTTAACTGTTGTCAGATGTTTTTGCAGGGCTTCAGATTTATCATCTCTCTGAATTCAATAAAGCCAGGTAGACTCCATATAAAATAGTGATCTGGCATTGTCAGCAAGGGCTGTGAGTTTGTGTAGCATGTCAGCCACACTGTTTCTCCCTACACAAGGTGCTTCTCTCTGCCTTAAAAAAATGTATACCTTCCTGTGCAAAAGTTAAAAGTAGCATCCTTGACTTTTCCCTTTTCTAGACACTGCTTTGACAGACCACGTTGGCCTCAGGAGGATAGCTGTGGCTTTTGGCAAACATTCTACATTTCTCTTTGAAGAGAGCAGAGATGTGTCCTGTGACCCTGTAGGGAACACACCTATAGGAAATACATGTTTTGGCCTATATACCCATGACAACAGGGTGCATGTGTGTCACAGGGTAACAGACTTTTCCCTCAGAGATGAAAGGAATAAATGAAGCTACCTAGAGGGTAAATATGAATGACCAGCCGCTGTGTTCCTTTATTTGGAAATTAAAGACAAGCCTTCAAAGTCTTTGGGCATTGTTAGAACATTGGCATTTCTACTTCTGCAGACACAAGGTCAAATCTAACTTAGGAAGGAACCACCTCCTGACTTTGGCTTATCTGTTTCTTCATTCCTCACCTGAGTCCTCTTTAGGCTGCTGGCTTCCTTTCAGTTCCAGGAGCCAGCCAAGCCTCTCTGCTTCCAGGACACCATGCATACTCTTCTCTATCAGGCTCACTCTTTTCTACTTTCTTCCCTACCCTAGGTCCCTTGGAGTCTACTGAAATGTCACCTCCTGCAAGGCCAATCTCCTGTTAGCTCCTGCTCAGCCCTTCTTATTCCCAGCTGAAGCTGGATGCCTCCTGTCTCAGTTATGAATCCAGGAACAGACGAATGGACCATTCCCATTCTCTCTTGCTTCTGACTGCCTCTCCAGAACATGAGCAGCAAGAGGGCAGGGGTAGCATCTGCTTGCCTTGTCCCCTGCAGGGGCTGGCAGTAAAAGATGCTCCTTATGTTTTCTGGACATAGCAAGTAGTCGCCAATTTTAGAAACATCCTTTGTGATGTTTAGAATTAGCATATATTAGTTGTACAGAGTAATGGATTTTATTAGAACATTCCCACATGTGCTTTGATCGTAGGCACTCTCTATGTTGTGCCTGATGCACACACTTGCCCCTCCTCCATTCTGGCTCTTCCTTCTTTAAGTTGTCTGACATTTTTGTTTTGTTTTGTTTCCATAGATTCTATGTCTGAGAGAAAACATGTGATACATTTACTTCTATTTCTAAAATGATTTAAATTATTATTTGTGTTTGTTTGTGCCTGTGTGTGTGTGCATGTGGGTTCCTGAGGAGTCCAGAAGAGGTGTCAGATCCTCTGAAGCTAGAGTTAGGAGTGCCCTGACTTGGCTAGTGGTCATCAACTCAGGTCATCTAGAAGAACAAGAAGCACTAGTAGGGCTAGAGAGATGGCTCATCAGTTTAAGAGCACTGGTTGCTTTTCAGAGGAATGGGGTTTGATTTCCAGCACCCACATGTTAATTCACAACCATCTATAACTCCAGTTCCAGGGGACTGATACTTTCTATAGCCCCTATAAGTACCAGGCAAGCAAGTGGTGCACATACACACATGTAGGCAAAACACCCTTACATATAAAATAATATTTTTTGAGAGAAGCTCTCTTAAGTGCTAAGCCAGCTCTCTAGCCCCTGCTGATAATTGTCTTTCTGAGTCTGGTTTATTTCATTTAACATCGTCATTTCCAATTTCATCCATCCTGCAAACGATATCATTTCATCCTCATTTATGGCTGAATAAAACTCAACCATTCTGGTATATCACATGTTCTTTGTCCATCCATCAGTGGTCACCTAGCTGATGCCACAATTCAGCTATTGACATTAGTGCTTTAACGAACATGAGTGTGTAGGTGTTTCTGCTAACTTAAGGTGCTTTGAGCATACGCCCAGGAGCTGTATAAATGGACCCTATGGAAGATCTCTTGAGTAATGTTCATAGTGATTCGCATTACAGCTACACTCATTTGCATCCCTGCCAGCAGTGCGGGCTCCAGGAAGTTGCCAAAACAATACTGCTGTCAACACCGTTCCCAGTGGAAATGTCTACTGTAGAAATGGTACCCATCCACCCACACAGCTTCCCTCCCCTACGCAGCTGACACTTGCTTTGTTTAATTCCTTGCTGTCTTATCCTTTTATTTGGACATTTTGTATCCCCTTCCTTGACAATATCTTCAAAGACAACATTGATATTTTAAGCATAGGAGTTAATTTTTTTTGTGTATCCAAACACAGGGTAAACACATCAAAATTCACTTTATTCTTAAAATAGTGTATTGAAATGTCATCAGAGAGATGTTTGTTTTCTAAGTGAGTAAAGAAAAGGCCAAGAATTTGAGAGGGAATGAGTAGGGACAAAGGAGAGGTCCAAGGGGATACAAGAAAGAGTAGAAATGATGTAAAGACAGTGTTCGTGTATACAATTCTGAAAATATTAAATAAAAAAATGAAGAGGCCTGGCAAGATAGTTCTGTTGCTAAAGTGTGGGCTGTGCGAGCATGAGGGCCTGAGCTTGATCCCCAAACCCCACATAAAAAGCCAGACATGGTGAGGCATGTTTTCAATCACGATGCTGGGGAAATGGAGACAAAAAGTTCTCTGTGGCTCACTAACCAGCCTGTCTCACTTCATCAGTGAGCTCTAGGTTTGGTGAGAGACTGTGTCTCAGAACAAGTTGGAATAACTCCCAAGTTATTGCCTCTGGGCTTCACCAATGTACATACACATGTGCACATATACCTGGATGGGCACACCATACACACACACACACACACACACACACACACACACATAATAAAAGTAAAACAAAAGATTGTCTTCACTGAAGTTCTGTCATGAGCTTCTGAGAAGTTCCATGGGTTGTGTTTCGCTGTAGTGTGAGTCTGCTCTGCCCCGCAGGTTTCTGAGATAGCTGCCCCTGACAGGAAAGGGACTTAGCACCACTGCAGGTGGATGGTTCTGTGTCCTCTCATTTTCTCCTCTGCACTCTGATGCTGTTAGTTTCCAAGGCTCTGGGTGTTCAGTGAAGCGTTTTGCATAAGACACACTTTATCTTTTATCTTTAAGCAAGGCCATTAATACAATCTATAGGAAGCCATGAAGGAGGCCAATAAAATTACCGAGCAGCCGAAAGGTTGCTGCCCTCATTTATCTCGGCAGAATTCAGAAGGTAAATGACAAGATTAGGGAGAGGGGTTGCATATGACAGGTCTGTTACCTGGAATGATGAAATCCAAGAATCTTTTCTCTCTTCTTCAGGGGGAGGTGATCAAAAGGGGTGAGGGGATGGGGAAGTAGAGGAGAGTCAAGGAGAATTCAGTTCCTAAAATTGTTTCCTGGGGCCAAAGCATCTAAGAAATAGACTGTCACCTGCTGGTTTAATTATTTGCCTTACTAAATATGGTGACCTTCCCATTCCATACTAATTATCGAACAGTGATGAGCCATGTTTCAGACAGTGAGCCCAAATGATCAGTTTATTGCCCAGGTTTCTTCCTTAACATGGGAGGATATGAATGGTAGTCATAAATCTTTTATAATTTGAAAAAAATATTTTAGTACTACATGATTTTATCGTTAGGATTCTGTGTAATATATTTCCAGACACTTAAAGGTGAATGTTCAGATGAATAAACAGCTACTTAGATAGGAATACATTTTTACATTAAAAAGTAGCCAGATACGTCATTTTAAAAATGCAAATTATATTTAATATAAAATATGTAAGTTAAAAGATTGGCGGACTTCAAATGAATGCCTTATTGTTCAAAGAATAGCTTTTCTAAGTAAATTCTATGCAATTTTCATACAGAATTGGACGGTGATAATTGTTTTTCTTTTTAAATTTCTCCATCTGAGATTGACCTTTTATTTTGGTTAAGGGAGGGGTGACTGGATCTCACTCGGTAGCCCAGGCTGGCCTCTAACTCACAGTCCTCTTGTCTCTGTTTTCTGAATGCTGGGATTGTAGCTGCTGGCCACCAGACTGTGCTGGTTAATTATTGTCACTTGACACAAACCTAGACATATCTGGACAGAAGAAATCTTACTGAGAAAAAGACCCCATCAGATTGGCTGCAGGCAAGTCTGTGGTGCCTTTTCTTGATTAATGATTGATGTGGGAGGGCCCAGCTCACTATGGCTGGTGCCACCCCTTTGCAGGTGGTCCTGGATTGTATAAAAAGTAGGCTAAACAAGCTTTGAGTAGCAAGCCAGTGAGAGGCAGTGGTCCTCTATGGCCTCTGCTTCAGTTCCTGTCGCTAGGTTCCTGCCTTGAGCTCCTGTCTGGACTTTCCATCATAATGAACTATAAGCTGTAAGCTGAAATAAACACTTCCCTTCCCAAACTGTTTTGCTCATGATCTTTTTCACAGCAATAGGGGGCAAACTGGGATACATACACCCCTGTATGAACTTGTTTTATAACACCTGGCTATCATAGCATCATTATCATCTTTCTTATTTTCTTTCATATTTCTATTCAGTCATCTCTTAAATTATTAGTTTTTTCTATGACATTATGAAAGTTAAAACTTTAAAGCACTTAGAGCCTATGTTTGTATTTACTACCATATATATTTATCTATTAGCTATCTCTGTATCTGTCTGTCTACAAATCTATTATCTATATCTCTATTTTATATTTATCTTATTATATATGATCTATCCCTATCTCCTATTATCTATCTACCTACCTACCTAACTACCTATCATCTATCTATCCATCTATCTATCATCTATCCATCTATCTACCTATTATCTATCTATCTATCATCTATCTATCTATCTACTATCTCTCTATCTACCTATCCATCTATCATCTATCATCTACCTATCATCTATCTATCAATTTATCATCTATCTATCATATATTTATGTATCATCTATTTATTTATCTATCATGTGTCTATATCCAAAGCCAAATCATTTTTGTACTTTCTCCTCATAGAAATTACATGTTATACAATAAAACACAACAATTATAATATAGGGTATACTATATTGTGTTTTATATAGGATTTGTTATAGTTTGAGTGTGGAATGTCCCTCATAGGCTCTTGTGTTTGAATCCTTTGTCCCCAGTTGGTGGTGCTGTGTTTCAAGGCTATGCAACCTTAAAGAGGAGGAGGCCATCATTACAAACATGCCCTGTGTTATGCATGTCCTGCTTCAGACCTGGACTCTTCGCTTGCTTACCTTTAAAGGAACCTGACTGGTCACCTCACATCCCTGCTGCCACAGCTCTGAGTCACTTTGGCTACCAAGCATTGCCCACCATGATAGACCAGATACCTTGGACCAGGAGTCAAAACACATTATTCCACTTTTAAGTTGCTTCTTGATGTGTGTTTTGTAACTTTGACAAGAAGACAAACCCCCGAAGTCACATGAGGAACACCATCCCATTTTGCAAGATTATTTTTTAAAAATTCTAATTATTAAAAATAATGTCTATTTCTGGGTGGTGGCTCACTAGATTTTAAAAATATTTTCTCTTCTGTGTGTATGTGTGTGTGTTGTATTGTGTGTGAATGTGCATGTATTTGGATGCGGGTACTGGTCCAAGTGTGTCACAGCATGGTGTGAGATCAGAAGACCACATTTGATTGTCACTTCTCACTTTTCCACATGATGTGTGTGACAGGGTCCCCCTGCAGCTGTGTGTACCAGGCTAGCTGCTACTGAGCTTCTCTGGTTTTCCTGCCTTTGTGCCATGTGTCCCAGTGGGAGTTTCTGGGATTTCAGACACATTCCCGACTACTTTGTCATGAGTACTAAGCACTTCAACTGAGATCTGCAGGCTTGCATGGCAAGTACTTTTATCCACTTCCTAGCCCAAACTTTCCTTCTACACTGTGCCTTTACTTTGCTTAATTTTCTTGCTGAAAACCCATTTTTGTCTTGAAGGAAACAAAGACACTAATCATTGAGGAGAGTATGGCTGTAGAGCAGAGCCTTCTGCCTAGTGTTTTAGAAGAGCCTGGTTGTTGATTGACTAGACATTTCAGTGGAGGGTGAGACCTACTGGACCCGTGTTTCTTTGCAAAAGATGCCTTAACTGGACCTTCGCTGGACCAGGGACCTCTCAGAGATGTACTAGGTCAACAGTACCTGTTCTACATCAGTCAACAAATGCCCGCTGACCACTGGCTGTGTCAGGACGGAGTGCACTGGGATGTGGTCTTCTGCGCTCTGCTGTCTTTCTGACTTACTCTCATTCTCAGAAGTGCATTCTCTTTCTTCTTTACTTTCATTTGTTGTGCCTGTGGTATGTGCATGCTTGTGTGTGTGTGTGTGTGTGTGTGTGTGTGTGTGTGTGTGCATGTCTGCATGTGTGTGCGTGCACATATCTGGACATGCATGTCTATGAAAGAGTCTATGTTTCTTGTTCTTTATGAAGAACCTTGCAGCAGGACATCCTTGCAGTAGGACCATGATGACTGACATAGAGTAGTGGCTGGCTCCCTCACCTGGGTGTGTTCTAGCCATTTTGCCTCAGGCCATAGCACCCCAGAGTGTCCCCCTACATATAGCCTGTCTATCACCAGCCCTTTGTTACTATGTCATCTGTTTCCCTCATCTTTGTGATTGGAAAGTGTTTTGGGGGAAGTTTCAGATTTTATGATAACCTTGTGGAAGTTTCACAGTGCAAAGTTGCAAATCTTTCTGGAGTTTCAGAAAAGCAGGACAGCAGGTAGAAGCTGCTTTTTTTCTTCTCAAGGGGTTCTCAGCACTTGTTTGAAAATGCACAGAACCATTCTCTGTCTCCTGCCCTGGTTCTAATCAGGCATGCCTATGTTTAGCTTTCGAGATGGACAAGATGGAATATGTTGAGGGTGGTAAGGCCATGGAACCCATTCTTCTGGGAAGGGTCTACTTGATGTGAAACCATGGAGGACGTGAATACTTTTTCCGTTGTAGCCCTGGATGCATGCATTCTGTTGCAGTGAGCTCCATGTGTTTCTTCAGCTTCTGTAGAAAAATTTAGCAATGAATACAACAGGAAAGTTATTCCCAACCTTCCATATCAACAGACTTATTCACACAGTTAATTCCACCTGACCTTAGGTCTATGACCCTTCTCATGTGAGGAACCAGGGCAATGCAATCAATTTGCAGATAAAAGTAGACAATTGAGCATTCAAAATGCTCATCACTGGCTTGATCTTGGGCAGGCCTCATGCAGGCAACTACCGAAGCTGCTGTGAGTTCAGGAGGGCACAGGCTCAACATGAACAGAAGAAACTGCTTCACAGCATGAATCCCCACCCCTAGCTGAGCAGCTATTGGCAGCTGCTGGCTGCTGGGAGAGGGAGAGTTAGCAGGCTTCTGGGATGTGACTTCTGGTTGCTCATGCCCCAGGAGATGACTCTACATCCATGCACATGCAGCATCACTAATTAGACTCAATGGATTAAGAAAAGGGACATGAATTGGGAGGGGCTCATGGTTGAGATTTCTAGGAGTAGTTGTGGAAAGGAAATGGGGCAGATGGAGATAATCAAAATTCATTGTTTATGTGTATGAAATTGTGAAACAATAAAGAAAATTATATTTAAAATACCTATCAATATCAATGTCCTCACTACCTACCTGCTCTCAAGAACTCTACCCATTCCCCACCCCTCTCCCCTCTGCCACCAAGATCTTACAACTACCACAGAAGCTAAGTGTAGATTCTGACTTGAGGGAGCAGGGGACATGCTGTGGTCGCTGGATATTGAGTTATCCCCTTATCTAGAAGTGACATGCATACCACCTGACTCCTCAGGCCTTTCTAGCTAGAGGCAATGTTTGATCTGCTAGGCTCAGTGGAGTGGCCGGAATCCCTCCTCACCTGGGTCCCGTTTTATGAGCTCTTCCTGGCCTGTCAATTGCGTAAACATCCTTGCTGACTCTGGCAAGAGTCTGTAATCCTGTCCCTTGGGGGTTAGTTTTTGTTTCTGTTTCCTTTTAAATGTCTGTATTTTCTTTCTTCAGACATTTCAAAATGGTACCAAGTTAGAATTTCACAGAGGTTTAATAATAATGATTTGTTCTTCAAAGACTTAGCAGTTTTTTACTCCCTCTGGAGAGTCTTCAAGCTAAGTGAGTGACAACTCTGTGTCACTGGGTGGCTGAGACCCACAGTCTCCTCTTGGGGCTGTTTTGACTTCCATTGTGTTTTAGAAAGCTGTGTGTTCTAATGGAGAGTTGAGAAACTCAGTGATATTAATATAAGGATCCTCATTCATGTGCCACTGTTCACTGACACAGTGTGTACCTGGAGAGAAGTGGACAACTGAATAACTCAGTTCTCTCCTTTGACTCTGTGGGTCCGAGGGATTGAACTCGGATAGGCTCGGGTCTCAAGTGCCTTTACCAACTGAGCCATCTTGCTGGCATCCCTTCCTTTGGCTTTGACAATGAAAATGATGCATCTAGTCCCCAGCCACCTGCTGCCATTGAAGGTCGTGGAGAACACAACTGTGGTGTGGAGGCAGGCTTCAGAAGACTGGCATTATCTCTAGTATGAACAGCAGAGGTCCGGTGGGGCTGCACATTCTCAGCAGCTGCACAGCCTTGGCATCATCCAGAGATGGCTTCTGCAAGGGCCAGAAAATGGGAATCACAGTGATGTTAGCGATGACCCCGTATCCTTTTTTCTTAACAAGCTGACATGACTTCCTCCATGGTGCAAACTCCCCTATTTGTTAAAAATCAAATTCAGTCTTATCTCAGCTGTGAGGATGTGTCTTGTACATAAATAAGGAACTGACCAAATAGATAGTGTTTGTTCTCTCAAAGGAAGACAATGCAGGTGTTAAGAATGACAAAAATCCTGTTGGACAAATGTCTCAGTGGGCAAAATGCTTGTCTTGCTTGAGGACCTGAGTTCAATTCCTGTACACATGTGAAAAGCTATGTGTGGTGGTGCATGCTGGAAATTCCACTGCTGGACAGGCAGAAGCATGTGGATCTTGGGCTCACTGGCCAGACAGCCTTGATGAACTGGTGAGCTTCGGGCCAATGAAGAGTCTCAAAAGACAAGGTGTATGGAACCTGAGAAATGACACTGGAGGTTGAACTCTGGTCTCCATGTGTGTGAACCTTTGCACACATACACAAAAGAATGACAAAATGGCTATTCTTGTTTGTCAGCGTCACTACATCTGGAATTAACTAAAACCCAAGCAGCTGGATACACCCGTGAGGGAATTTTTCTTAACTAAATCGTGAAGTGGGAAGCTCCACTTTTAATGTGGATCTCTTGAGATGAGAAGATAGACCTTTAATGCAGATCTTTTGAGGGGAGGGAGAGATCCATCTTAAATCTGGGCCACACCTTCTGCTGGCAGCCTGTATAAAGCACATGGAAGAAGGAAGCTTGATCTCTTTGCCTGCTTGCTCTTGTGCTCACTGGCAAGTCCGTTCCTTCACTGGCATTAGAGCCTACTTCTTTGGGATTCTGGTGTCTACTGAAGACCAGCTGAAACTTTCAGCCTCACCGACTGAACCACTACTCAATTCTTGGACCTTCCATTGGTAGACAGCCCTTGATGGACTAGCTGGATCACAGCCTGTAAGCCATTATAATGCACGCCCTTTTCTCTCTCTCTCTCCATGCACGCATGCACACGTGCTTGCTCTCTCTCTCTCTCACACACACATGCACACACACACACACACACACACACATGCCCCCCCCCACACTCATATATCCATTCCATCAGTCTGTTCTTCTAGAGAACCCTGACTAATATAGGAGGCCTTGATATTCAGGTATCTAAGATATATGACTGGGGAAGTCATTAGATGATCGTGTCTGTGCATATTTATATACTATATGCATTATGATCACATTTGTTTAAAAACCTATAGGGAAATACATTCATTTAGATAACATGCCATGTATTTTGAAAACATGTAAGATATGTGCATTATACTTATGATTTCTTATTTAAGCATAGAACTATGCATAAGTGTATGTGGGCATTTATAAATATTCATAAATGTCATAATGGAGCATAGTAGCAGGTTTTTATAATAGAAGATTTTTACATGATATGTATTTTAAATGTTATGTTATCAAAGAAACATGCATTGTATTTTCAATCTTAAAAATAAAAGGCTTTGAAAAAAGAGGCCAGTCATAAAGACACTTGGGCTATCAGTGGAGAGCTGAAGAGCTACCTACTTAGAATAATCGGTTCACATAACGAATTAGGCTGGAAAGACCTGTCCTTTAATAGTGAAATATGCTAATTTCAAGTTCAGGGCTGTGGTCAGCTGGAACTCTCCCTTCTCTGACCTTGCCACCTTTTAAAATGCTGCCTACATCTTCTGAGCTTAAAAAGCTTCTCACTTTGCACAAAAACCTGAGTCTCTTCACTAATTTTAATTTCTATTTATTGCTATATATTTGCATTGAAGGACAGGAACTTTACCTATTAGTCCCCCCACCCCCCACCGCCTTTGTTATCCATATGTCCTTTTTGTTGTTGTGGGTGAAGGAGGAAGAAGACAGCAAGTAAGTCTGCCCTGTCTTGAATTCTTAATTGCTCCATCTAGGTGCTTTTATGAACTCACTTGTATTGAATGTGTCCTCTTGGGGGACTCTGGTGGACGTGTGAGATTTGGGGACTCCAGTTCTGGCAGTACTGGCCTGACTATCACCCTGCATGGTCAGACTCCTCCCAGGCAGCCACTTCCGCTGCTGCCTCCCAGACTAGCCTAGGGTCTCAGTCTCCTTCAGCATCTGCTGGGAATGAGCCCTTTGGTCCCGGTGCTGAGAAGTTGCATAGACCATGTTAACGGTGTATGACCATATTTAAACCATATATAAATCACTGTTCTGGGATCTCATCTCAACGTGAAAAAGAGAAATAAGATTGCACGAAGTGGTTTTGTGCTGAAAAGCCTTTAAAGACAAGGGACTCTCCTGGTCCAGTAGCTACCTGATTGGGTCTTGCCTTTCTTCACCCTTGTCCATAGAGATGAAGTTCGCTCTCCATATTTTGTTCTCTCGAAGCTCAGCTCCCTCACCTTGACACTGCTAGCACAGCAGGGTGAGTAATTTTTGTTAAGGGAAAGTGGAGGTCATGATGTGCCCTGTATATTTGAAGATGCTTAAGAGTTTCCCCTCTCCTTACCCACTAGATGCTAATTCAAACCACTCATCTGATGGTGCCACTGTCCCTAGATATTGGAAAGTGTTTTTCTGAGTGTTGAGACTCACCGCTGTGACCCAGTATCCCAAGCATTTCAGATCTTTAGCACTCTTCCTCATGGCTGCTTCTTGTATCCCAGCTACATGAGCTATCTCTCGCTGACCAAGCCAGAGCTCCTGAAAGTAGCAGTCTGCAGACCTCCATCTGCCTCACATCCCCTTTCTTTACACCAGCTCCAGAATTTCATTCTTCGATGTATCTTTAATATGATAACATCCCTGAGGTATCATCCAGGGAGGGTGCATCCTTCCCTGGATCTATTTCATTGACCAGAAAATATCCCCACATCTCACTGCTGCACATGTCATGGGACCAGCAGTTGTAAACAGACGATTGCAAGCTTTCTTCTCTTCTCTATCCATCAAGATAACTGCTCCCTCCCCAGTGCCCCGTTTTCTTCCTGTGGCTAGAGTGAACTTGTTTTTCCTCCTATCGAATGTTTTCAGCATGCTTTATCATGCTTTGCCCCTGTTTCCCTTGTTGATTCTGGTAGATGACTGTGTAGACACATCTCATTCTTCAGGTACACAGATCTTGCAAAAAGCAGCCCGACTTCTTTTGTGTGTTCATGTGTGAACGTCTGTGTTCCTCTGTGCCTTTGCTGGTGCACTCAGTATGTGTCTATGTCGTAGATGGCAGAGTACAACTTTTGACTATCATTTTTCAGGAGCCACCTTCAACTTTTATTTGAGGCAAGGTCACTCTCTGGCCAGGAATTCAACAAGTAGGTTAGGCTGGCCGGACAGTGAGTCACAGGAATCCACCTGTCCCTGCCTCCCCAGCAGTGGAATTATATAAGCACATGCCGCCACAGCTGACTTTCTTCTTCCAGAGTTCTGAGGATCCAAAGGGTTTTTGTGCTTGCAAGACCGTCACTTAATTCAGTGAACCGTCTTCCTAGTTTCCAGCCTGTGTGCACGCATGTAGAAAAGGCCATGTGATTATCCCAGTGGTGTGTTGTCTGTGTTTGTCACCTAGTTGTCACTCCACGGCATTCTGAAGTTGATTGTGACTGAGTGAACTGTAAGGGTAATTGTCAAACACTGATTCTCAGCACTGACTGGGAGTAATAGTGATGACATGAGCCCCAAGTGCCAGCATCTGGATGCTGAGGCAGGAGGACATAGCAGGATCAATGACTGCCACAAATTTGAAGCTAACTAGAGCTATGTAGTTAGACCCCATCTTTTAAACAAACATAGAACAAACAAACAAAAAAGCTTTAAGTCATACAGACGGTAGGCATCTACAGTGTGGAGATGGTTTCCTTCACTTGTTGTATCCCTTATGGATTCTGTGTGTGTGTGTGCGTGTGTGTGTGTGTGTGTGTGTGTGTGTGTGTGTGTGTGTGTGTGATGCATTTATACATGTTCCTACATGCCCATGGGTGTTCATGTACTTGATCATGTGTATGTATGGAGGCCAGAAGTTGACTTCATGTGTCTTCCTTTGTCGCTCTCCAATTTATTGTGTTGATTTGTTATTTTGATATAAGGCTTCTTGCTGAACCAGTAGGTCACTGATTTTCTCATCTGGCCACCAGGCACTAGAAACCTCCTGTTTCTATCTCTCCAGTCCTGGGTGCTGGAGATCTGAACTCAGCTCCTACTGAGCCATGGCCCCAGCCCTTCTTTGTGACCTTGAAGGGAAGTAGGCGTTGAGAAGACTACAGCTGTGAAAGAATGGATTCCAGGTCACACATTAGCCTTTCTCCAGCCTGATTAGTTCTGCCTCTTCATGGGAGCTCACACACCACCCAAAGGGTCCCTCCCCCTTTGTGCTTTGCTCTCAGTTCTTAGTGAGACCTTAGATAATCATTCAGGGGCTGTAGCTCCAAACTGCAGCAAGTGAAAGCAAAGTGTCTGCCAAACTCAGGAAAACTCGGTCCTGATTATTATAACCTTGGTCTTCAATGCGTTTATTTTTTACATGCTTATTTCCTTCTAGCCACAATCTAGGATCCAAGCAATCCGTTTCTGTCCTTATTCCCTTTGCCAATATGCTCAGACACAAAAACGTTGATCTTTTCCCCTCTGCATGTCCGCCTCTGAATGATTTATTTTTTTTAACTACAGCTGTACTTGAATGTTGACTTTTAAAAAACTTTTCCTATTTCTTTTTTTTCCCCTTGCCTTGGAAGCTCTCTTTTGATAGCCAGGCTGTTCTTCCTGCCTTCCTCTGATTGTTCACCTTTTGCCCACTTAAGCTGAGGCCCCTTTGGTGTATGCTTGGGATTTTAGCAGTTCAAGTTCAAAAGAAGGCCCTCTTGAGTAACCTGTTCTGACATCTCCGCATCTTAGCACAAAGCTTTGCTGGATTAATGGGATGGCTACAAATGGCTCTTAGCTTCAGTCACTGCTCACCTCTGTGTATGAGGGGAACCTTCTGTCTATTCATGTGGGAGACACTTTTTTTTTTTTATTTTTGGCACTATTCACCTAAATCTAGAAACAAGTGTTATTTTATTGAATGTTTGAATGTCCCACTTTTAGTAGAGGTATATTTGACTAAAAAAAAAAAAAATCAGCCCAGAGTTGGCATGTACTACCATTTTGTCCATCTGAATATCATGTAGAAATGGGAGGTGCTGTCATGGAGTTGATTGTCTACAGCCTTGCTGGCCTTTTAGAATCTAAACAATATGATAAGAAAGATTTTAAAGATTAATAGGACACTGCTGGAGTTGAGTCCTGTTGACAGGGAAATTATGAGCAGAGTAGGGGCAGGTCAATTTCAGATTCCATCTCCTTCTACTCTCCCTCAAATAGAGATTCTTCGTGGGCCCTGGGGTACCCCAATAATTAGCCCTTATGGTACATGTTGGGGTATCCTAGAACATTTTGGCCACCTCTGAGCAGCCTGTTTATATCTTTGGATCTATTTATTTCCCACTGTGGTTCAGTGTTACATAGGGAGCTACCACATACTAGGTGTGGAAAACCATGCTAAATGAATGCATACATAAAGCTGCATAAGCAATGCTGAAGGAAATTTGGCATGATATATGTCATTTCCTCTACAGCTGTTAATGTCAGTCTAAAACAGCCATTTAAAAATATTATTACATTTGTGTGTGTGCATGTATACACATTATTGCATGCCATGGCATACATGTCAAATTCAAAAGACAACTTGTGGGAGTCACATTCTCTTTCCATGATGTAGGACTTGATTATTGAACTCAGGTTAGGCTGGGCCAAAGCACCTTTACTTGCTGAGCCGTCTCCATGGCCCTAAAACAGGTTATTTTTAATCAATTCATTTGTTCATCCTAAATGGGCTGCAAGTAGAATTGCATTTCTGAGTAAGCTGCATATATCTGAGAACCCCTCACTGAGCTAAGACTGTGAAGGGACTGGACAGCTGCCATGGCTTATTTCTAGTATGAGGAAAGTCTGCCTTTGTAACATGTAACTCACAACACACAGGATAGCATGGCTCCAAATGGAAATATTTTTGTCAATGGAATGAAATAATTTCCTGGAAACATCCATGGGTTCCCAGTGTGCTTCTTCGGTTATTTCATCTGCTGAAAGCAAAGCTGGGATCTCTGCAGGCTGAGGCTCTTCCTTCTGAAGTGCCGAATGCAAGAGGGAGCAGGGCATTACCTGTGATTATCAGCAGGAAAACAGAAAGGCCATCATGTCTGTAATCATGCTGGAAGTTGGAGGAGTCTCAGGTTCACCTGGGTGTGGAAACCTCAGGTTTCTGAGATGGGCCAGAAGGAAAGCCAATGTTCAGTTGAGGATGAAGCTCCCCTAGATGGGCAATGATCTTGATTAGATGGTGAAACTTCGGTTTTATTTCCTGCTGAGCAAGTGATGCCTGCCTTCCTTTCTTCCTTGATTCCTTTCTTCCTTCCTTCCCTTCCTCCCTCCTTCCCTCTTCCCTCCCTCCCTCTCTCCCTCCCTCTCTCCCCTTATTTCTTTCATTCAAAGACAAGGTCTAGTGTAGCCCAGGCTGGCTTTAAGCTGAATATGTAGTAAAGGATAACATTTCCTTTCTTCCTTGTTTTCTTTTTCAGACAGGGTCTCATGTGGTCCAAGATAATGTTGAACTTACTATGTAGCTGAAGATGACTTTGAACCTCTGATCTTCTTGCCTTCACTTCCTGAGTACTAATGTCATAACCATGCTCCACGACATCTAGTTTATGTAGTACTGGGGATAGACCTGGGGTTTATGGATGTTAGGCAATCACTCTGTGGATAGAGCTTTATCCACAGCCCGAGTGATACTCTTCTGTAAGGGTATGTTGTAGAATTATGTTGTAGAATATTATTTTAAGGTTATTATTTTGTTTATGTTTAACTCCGTGAAACTGTGTTACTGTATCTGTCTAAAACACCTCATGGTGTAATAAAGAAGTGAACAGCCAATAGCAAGGCAGGAGAAAGGATAGGCAGGGCTGGCAGGCAGAGAGAATACATAGAGGGAGAAATCTGGGAGGAGAGGAAGAAGAAGGAGCCAGAGAAGGAGAGGAGGACTCCAGGGGCCAGCCACCTAGCTACACAGCAAACCACAGAGTAAGATTAAGATTTACAGATGTAAGGGAATGTCAAAAGCCCAGAGGCAAAAGATAGATGGGATAATTTTAAGTTAAGGAAAGCTGGCAAGAAACAAGACAAGCTAAGGCCAGGCAGACATTTATAACTAAGAATAAGTCTCTGTGTGTAATTTATTTGGAAGCTGGGTGGCGGGCCCCACCCCAAAGAGTAAAAAACAAACAACAACAGCAGAATCATATTGTGGAGTAAGCTCAGTTGACTAGTGCTCCCAGTTTCTTCACTATGAAACAGTAATAAAGGAGCCTCCTTAAGAATTAGTTACAGTAATACAGGGGATCCTGGCAGAAAACTTACCTGATACACATACAGGAAATTGATTTCTTTTTGTGTGTCATCAGTCAATTATCTATTCACTTTTCTTGCTACTTATTGATCTATATAATATATATGTCTATATACAAATAAAACATACCTATTTAATACCATCTTTCTGTGAATGTAGATATATCTACCATCTATGTGTTTCTGTATATAAACACATAAGTGCACTGCAGACCTATCAATGTATCATCTGTGTCTATGTGTGTAAATAAGTATCTATTTACCTAGCATCTACTCTCCATCTTTACATATGTGTTTAAATCTATCTGCATACCTCCTCTACACAGACACATGCACAAAGTCATACACATCTGATGCATATATGTAATTTACTTACTTGAAGTGTTAATTGGTGCAAATTCCTGTACATTTTTGTTTCCTGTACAATACTCTAGGGACACTGAAAAGGTAGAAAAAAGTGAAGTCTAGACATGGTGGAGTGCCCTTACAATTTCAGCCCTAGGAGGCTAGGGCAGAAGTATTCAAAGTCTGAGGCCATTTGGGGCTTTATCATGAGAACCTAACTCAAAAAAAAAAAAAAAAAAAGAAGGAAAGACAAAAAAAACTGGAGAGAGGGAAGCAAGAGGAAAGGGAAACTAAAGCTTTATATTGGTTGTTTTAGGAGATCCCTTTAGTCCAGATATAGCAATTCTCAGACAACTTGCAATTTGTGTTGTTGGTATTATTCTTCCCAATCAGTGTGATACTTTGTTTAACCAAAGTACATTGCTTTATTATGGTCATAGTAAACTATTTTTACAGAACTCCTTATGCTGAGAAATTTTGGTTTTCATATTTATTTATTAAAAAGGCATTTTTTCACTGAAATATAGAATTACACTATTACTAATCCTCTAATGTGAGATGGTGAAGAAAATAAGAATATTCATTGTAATTCAGTCAAATTCAGTCAGTATTAGGTTTACAGTATGTCTCCTCTACTCTCTCCTCCAGGCCTCAAATGTCTTCTTGACTTTTGTGATGAATTTTATTGAGTGAGGACTTCTCTCATTTTTCAGTGAATAGCTCCATGGTCCTACATTATCTAGAGTCTGTAATTACATAAATAGTAATTACATAAATAGTAGTCCTCCTTGTTTTGAAAGTTTCATGAATGTATACAATACAATATGATCAAGTAGAGTTTTTTTTTTCTATTTGTGTTTGTTTGACAGGATCTTGCTATTTATCCCAGGCTAGACTTAAATGTGCAGTCATCTCCCTTAACCTCCTGAGTGCTGGGAGAACAGTGTGCACTGCCGTCCCCGGGTGTAACTGTAATGTTTTAAAAAATATTTTATCTCAATTGCACATGTGAATGTAGGGGTGTGTGTGTGTGTGTGTGTGTGTGTGTGTGTGTGTGTGTGTATGTGTGTGTATGTGTGTGTGTGTATGCACACACGCATTCTTGGGGGTTGATGTCAAGTGGCTTCCTCTGTTGCTCTTTGCTTTTTTAGGACAGTGCCTTTAACCCTACCTGTAGCTCACTGATTTAGCTAGGTTGGCTGGCCAGAAAGTCCCAGGGGTCCTTCTGTCTCCACCTTTCCAGCATGTGTACTAGTGATGAATTTTCAGCACAATGCAGAGCTTCGGACATGCATCCCACTCTACAGAGAAACTGGAGCTAAGAAAAGGGATGCATGGCCCAGGTCAGATACTGAAGTAAACACAGGTTCTCATGCTTGTGTGGCAAACATGTGGACCATCTCCCCATCCCTTTCATAAGTCCTGTGGTTGGTGGTGCTTGTAACCTATGGAAGTATCAATCATTCGCTCTGTCCCCTCAGTCAGACATGGGTCAAGAGCCACTGA
>CABHPP010132924.1:0-46627 GCA_902168425.1 Peromyscus attwateri
GAGGTTGCAATGCTGGCCTAGGTGGCCTGCCGCCTGGGACCATGGTGACATGTAGGTCCAGGCTGCTTCCTAAGACCATGTCTGGGTCTGTTGGTTCGACCACAGCCAGGGTCTGTCCATGGACCATATTGCCACCAAACGCCAATGACACATAGATGTCTGGGTTCTGGGCCATAACCTGTGGCCATGAGGGCATCCAAGGACATCCTGATCTGAGTGATCTGCACTGTCACCTAAGGCCAGGGTGTCCTCTGGGCCAGGGCTGCTGATGAAGGTCATGTCTGGGTCCGTGCTCCTGCTGCAGCTGGGGTCTGCGGTGATGTCCACTGCTCTTCTTAGCATAGGAGTCATTGGAACCATGCTCTGCTGAGCTGGCCCCGCCCTTCGCTGGCCCTGGGTTGGCTGGTTCTGGCCCTTGTGGGAAACTGCAGCAGGCCAGCTGGCCCTACTCTTCAGATAAGAGCTTGCACCCATACTTAGGAAAGATGGCTCCACCACTCACCACAGACATGCACTTTACCTGTGGAGCACACCAGAGTTGATCCTGTGGTCGGGGAAGCACGTGAGCTGACTCTGAAGGCATGAGAGCAGAAGAGCTAAACCTGCCCTCATCTCACCTCCCATCTGCACCCCTTGCTACCAGAGGCAGGTGAGAGAACAGGCCCAGGGGTCACCAGAGTAAGAGAACTAGCTCTGTCCCACACCAGCCACAGCACGCAGAAGAGTGGGCCCTGCACTCTGCCTGGGGAGCACAGTAGAGATGACCCTGTTGTCAGGGGTCTCTAGGTCACAAGTGAGCCCACCCTGAGAGCGTGAGAGCAGGAGAACTGACCCCACCCTCCCTGTATGCCCTCCTAGAGTAATCAGGAGAAAGAGCCCTGCACTTAGCCTGGGCTAAACAGCAGAGCTGGCCCTGGGGATATGAGTGAGGGTGACCCAGATTTGAGAGTCCATGAGCAGGAGAACAGGTCCTGCTCCTTGCTGTGGTCTGCACTGGGTGAGCTACATCCAGGTAGTGACAATGAGGGAAAGCTAGTGAGCTGACTAACCCAGCTGCCACCCAGGCCCAGAACCAGGGCTGTGAGTTGGCCACCCCAACACCCACCTCATCTATGAACTGTTGGAGCATGAGAAGGGGATGAACATACAGATCCAGAACAGCCGGATCTCCATGACACAGGACAACAGGATATCGAAGAGGAGCCCCAGTGAAAGCCCATTATCAGTGGTGTAGCAGAAGCCAGACCTTTGATTCTTGGCAGTGAACACTTCCATGTAAGGTGAATGGACTGAAGGGTAAACTGTGACTTGATGGGCCACACTACAACTTGCAAGACAAGATTCTTCTTCTTTTTTTTTTAAATTTTTTGTTTTAGTTTTGTTTCTTTGTTTGGTTTGGGTTTGGGGTTTTCTTTTAAATTTGCTTTTGATGTGGGGGTTGCAAGGGCTGAGGGCAGATGCCAGGAGATGGGGAGACAGTGGGATCGGAATGCACAATGTGAAATCCACAAAGAATCAATAAAAACTTTTTAAAAAGTATATTCATATCACTGATTTCAGAGATATCACATTTAACCGGCTAGTCCAAAAGATCTTCTATCCTCTTCTCTAAAGCAAGATTACATTGCTCAGACTTATTTTGGTCTATATGTTTCTGGTCAGTTGTCTGCACTGGCCTGAAGTCTTCTTTATGATTTTACTATGACATGGAACCTCACATCTCTGGGTCTTTTTCGTGCTATTTTCTCAATTTGAAACAGACTTTGTGTGATATTTTCAGCTGTCCAATTTGAATGTCGGTTTCATTTTTTTTATCTTACCTTACCGTCATTGCCTTTGACTAATGCTCCTTTAAAAGTAAAGGAAACATTATTTTTCCCACATTAAGTACACAAATTAGCACCTAGAAATTAGTAATCCCACAATGAATTTTACTAAATGAAATGAATTTTAACAACTTTGAGTGTAAATATTTAAAATTAATTCTACATTCATTGGAACAGAGATTAAAATTTCTATTTTCATTTTTCCCAACCTTTCATTTCTTATACCTCTTATCTCAATAAAGAGTATTAAATACATTTTAATCAGATGTCTTACATAAATTAGAAAGTATTAATTATGTAATGTTAGGTAACTAATAAATGATTTCATATTGTCCTCATTAGTTCCCATTTTAAAAGGTACCACAAACTCCATCTGTGAAAACTCAAGGAAGTTTACTAGACAACAGGAGGCCTTGATGCGTTTCTGTTCTGTGCTGTCTCTGTGCTGGAGGCTGAACACAGGGCCTCACACACAGAAGGGTACAGAAAGCCTTTGTTTCAGCTTTTCCATCCATTGCTGTAAGGCAGAAAAGTAGAAGCTGTGACTTCTGGGCTCGCCTCTCACACAAAACTAGCCAATACAAACAAATGGACAGCAAATTTTCTTTCTGCGTCAAAATCTGTATACCTCTTCAAATAAAAAATAATTCACCTTCTTCTCTTAAAATTTTAAGTACTTTATATTCAGCAGACAAGTAAACATTAGTTTCCCACCATCTTTCCTAGAGAAATTCACATGCAGAGAAATGGAGGCTGTGACACACTGTGAAGTAAAAAAAATTGTATCTATGGCCCTGTGGCCATCTTTAGGGATGTTTTAGAGAAAGTTTGCAAATAAGATAAATAAAACTAACCTCAATTGTTTCATTTTCATCAAATAAAATAGCTATAAAAATACATAGGGGGAAGAAAGAAATTTTCTCCATTTTAGAATGGCATGTCACTAGGATTTTTAGTTATAATAATATTTTATGGGTTTTACACATTTAAGAGTGACATATCACAGGGTTTGTAGTTATGATACTAGTTTATGTAAGGCAAACAAATATAATAGTGGCCATACATATTTTTATTACATACAGTCCTCTCACATTTCCCCTTCCTGTTTTTCCATGGTGTTGATAGATGTTCTTGCATCCATCCTTTCTGGTTTTGCCCTTGTAATCAGACAAAGTGAGATAATTGGCCAGTCCTAAAATAAGATTGCCCAAGCCACATGACAGTTAAAAACAAATTGACAAGGATGTCAAGTATTCTTGATAATACTTTTTGGGAAAGATAAATGAAACCACATAGATATTGATGCCAGATTTAGAAATAGTATTTATATTTTAATGTTGTTTTTCCATATCACTATATCTATCAGCATTAACTACCAAAATGTCACAATAAAAAAGTATCAAGGAAATTACCATAATATGTTAAACTCTCATGGATTCTTTGTATACATTTTTCATTAAGTTAAACTGGTCAGATTTATTATAAAATTTAACTGTCTAGAAAAAAAAGCAAATTATTCCACAGAAATGTGTTTTCCTCAATTATAGGTAAATTATTTTTCCATTTTCCCTTCCTGTATTTTTGTCTTAACTAAATTTTATTTCTTTTAGTCATATCTAAACAAAGTGAAATAAACGTTTGGTCTGCTTGCAAATGTCAGTTGACAAACCACTAAGTATCAATCATCTAAAACTGGCATTAAATGGATCACAATTACTGAAACTGGATTTTGCTTGTTTTATCTAATGTCAGGGAAAGGATTTTTTACCATCTCATTTGTCCAGTGTCCTTTATGAGTGATTATTTAACCTTTGAATTCACAAGATTGTAATACCAATGAAAACCTAATACAATTTAGATTGAAAAACGTATTTGCTGTGGAAAGACCCCAAATTAAAAGCCTGTTTTAGGTTAAATGTTCAGCTGTAGATATAATTATTGAAATGTTAATATATATACTTTTAGAAACAATGTTATAAATGGCAGTTCATGCAGCTTTCCAAAATTCAGATTTAATCCCTATGAAAAATGGGAAATTCATTGTAGGACATGTGCATTTAAGAGAAAGGGAATTATTGATGTTAATTATTCTCATTTTCTGCCTGGGGGAAAAGAGTTTCTGTTTTAGGAAAATGAAGATTTCCCTGTGTATCTTCAGGAGTTTCTGAATATAGACATTTTCTAGAGCCTCCGGGGTTTCAGTTGACAGTTCTTAATTGTCAAATATCTTTTCCTTTACTTCTTTGAGGTGTGTGACCTTTTATTTGCAGAATAGTTATGTGACATAATAAATAAAATATAGGAGGGAAATAAAGGCAACAAAGGAAAGACAGCCTGAAATGAAAAACAGAGATGTGGACACAGAAATCACAGACAAGACATCAATGCCTTTAAACTTTCCTCCAGCCTCACCTACAGGTAAGGGGACAAAGAGGGACAGACCTTCCTTTCCTGTCCTCTAGGTCATCACAATGATTTGTCCTGGAATTACTGTGTGTATTTATTCATATCCCATATCACAGAAAGCATTCCATAACAGAAAGTCACTAAGGCTTTTCTTTGTTTATTTTTGGGACTGTAATTTAATTACAACATTCTCCCTTCCCTTTGTTTATATCACGGAACACCTTTTTTCCTCTTTCAATTGTGGATAATTTTTCTGAGCAGCATAGTATTTTTGATTTGGAATTCACTGCTCCAGGCTCTTCTAACTTTCAGTATTTTCATTGAAAAATAAGCTTTTATTTAAATAGGTTTATCTTTTTATGTGATTTGTGATTTTATTTTAACTTTCAGCTTTCAAAACACTTTATTTTGTTCTGTATACTTAATGTTTTCACTATGATATGCACTGTGATTTTATTTTTGTTTTGTTTTTGTTTTTGTTTTTTGAGACAGGGTTTCTCTGTGTAGCTTTGTGCCTTTCCTGGAACTCACTCTATAGTCCAGGCGGGCCTCGAACTCACAGAGATCTGCCTGCCTCTGCCTCCCGAGTGCTGGGATTAAAGGTGTGCACTGCTACCACTGCCTGGCGCGTTGGGATTTTTTTCCTGCTTGTCTCCCTTGTGTTCTGTGTACTTCTTGTATCTGTATGATTGTATCTTTAATTAGGTTTTTAGAAGTTTTATTCTATGGCCTTGTTGAAGATTTGACATATGTTATTGACTTAGATACTTCTTCTTCATTTATACTTAGAATCTAAATGTTATTTCCTATGGTCTCTAACATTTCTTATATGTTCTTTACTGCTTTTAATTTTTATTTGTATTTCTTGATTGTTATGCCAATATCCTCTACTTTATCTTTGAGTCCTGACATTCTCTTCTGCTTGATTCACTCTAGTTGTGAAGATTTCCTTTGAGATTTCTAGTCAGTTACTTGGTTTTACAACTTCGTCTTTATTTCAGCTTATGTTCTCCTCAAGGAATTTGTCTCCTCATTAATTTTGTTCTCAAGCCCCGAATTGTCATTTCCATTAGCCTTATGTTGTGTTTCTTGGACATTATTCAGGCATCAATTCTCCTTAAATTCTTTGTCCTCAATTTTGTTAAGCTGTTTCTCTGTGTCTTCTTTAAATTTCTTGAATTCTTTGATGAAGTTTATGATTGTTCTCTTAAATTATGTGTGTTGGGGTTCATCTAGATAATTCTCGTTGGCAAACACTGCTATAAGACTGGTCAGTTTTGGAGAAAACATACTGCCATGATCTTTCCTAATGTTGGTGTTTTTTAAATCAGATATGAGCATGTGCAATTGTTTTATTATTTCTAATTCTGATGTGGACAGATTAGGTTGGGACAGAAGAGAGGATATGTGGGTAGGTTGAGCCTAGAGGTTAGAAATGGCTTGGATGGATGAGGTCAGGTAAGTAGAAGGAACTAGGCTGGTGTACAAGATATGTCTGCTGGTACAAGTCTGGTGTATAGAAGTCGATCCGTCTCTGTGGAAAGGTTAAAGGTGGTGTAGAAGAAAACTGCTGTTTAGAGGATAATTAGGAAGGGTCCTGGATCAAGCCTAGAGATTGCTTGTATTACAGGATGTAGGGACAAAGACTAGATATGATAAGTTGGGGAGGGTGTGTAGACAGATATGAACAGGGAGACTCATCATGTTAGAACTTTACGAATGGTGTGGGAAATTGTGCTGAGTTATGGAGATCTGTGAATGGTAGATAGCATAGATATTGCTGGAGGGATGGCTCTGGTGCAGGCAGTTATGAGCAGACTAAGTTATGAGCAGACAGAGCTGGGGCACTAGATGTGGGGCCAAGGGCTAGAAAAGACAGGTTAGGGAGAAGTCATGAATAAGAGAGTCATGGAAACTCTCAGGCTTGACCCTTGAGTAGCCAATATAGTTTTTCTTCTTTCAGTACACATGTATCCAGTGTTCATATTAATCATAAAGCTAGGGCTATTTTAGGGGAAATTATATTCATTTATTGGTTGCTTTCTATATTTCTTATTCCTAGTACAATCAAAAGAAGTTTACTCCAAAAGTCACAGATGCATTTTATGTTATTAAGCAAAAAAAGAACAAAGACCAAAAGTCAAGCAATAAATAAAAAATCAGGCCAAAGTTAACTTTTGATCTGAATATGTCTAAACTTTGATCCTCCTTGAAATTGAGGCACATAATGGATTTTGATATGCCATATCATTCTCATTACTTTGTTATAGAAGTCAACAAGAAAGATGTGATGCGATGTTTTTCAGCACAGGCTATATGGGGCTTTGTTTGATGATTCTATGTGGGACATTTAACAGTAGCTTTAAAATTAACTTCAATGGTATTTGGAGAAAAGATTAGGGACATTATTTACATAGTTTTGAAAAAAATCTTTCAATGAAAGTCAGGGATAGTCTTGTGGCTTCAATTGCTTTGATAAAACATAATAACTATAAGCAGTGTGAGGGTGGGGTTATTTGGTTTATGCTTCCATCACAGTCTATAGTGGAGTCAGTTATGGCAGGGACTCAAGCAAGGCAGGGACCTTGAGGCAGGAGCTGATGTAGAAGCCATGGAAGAATGGTATTTATGGGCTTGATCCTTATGGCTTGCTGAGTCTGCTTCCTTATAGCACCTAGGACCACCAACCCAGGGTGATTCCATCCACAGTGCACTGGGCCCTCCCACCTCAATCACTAACTAATAAAATGCCCTATATTCTTACCTATAGCCTGGTCTTATAAGGAAATTTTCTCATTGATATTCCCTCTTCTCAAATGACACTAACATGTATCAAGTTGATATAAAACTAGTGAGCACAATTGAGCCCTCATCAACCTAACACACAAACACATCACTTTTCAACTTTTCATTCTCATTTGTCTTTAAGATCACATGTTACTATCAATAACACGGAATAAAACATATTACAAACTTAAAAGTCCCATAGTCTTTTCAAATCCAAGCACTGTAAAAATTCAGTGTCTTGAAAAAAAATCTTGCTGTGGGATGTTCTGTATGCTGTGAATGTGTTGCTCTGATTGGTTGATAAATAAAATGCTGATTGGCTAGTAGCCAGGCAGGAAATATATAGGCAGGATAAGCAGAGGAGGAGAATTTGGGGAAGAGGAAGGCTGAGTCAGGAGACACCAGCTCGTCATCCAGGGAGCAGCATGTAACGGCACACAGGTAAAGTCACAGAACACATGGCAACATATAGATTAACAGAAATGGGATGAGTTTAAGTGTAAGAGCTAGTCAGTAGTTAGCCTGAGCCAATGGACAAGCAGTTATAATTAATATAAGCCTCTGTGTGTTTACTTTGGGGATGCAAGTGGGAGAGATTTGTCCCAACCGCTGGGAGGCTGGGACACAGAAAAATTTCCTACTAAATCCGATTCACTTTTAAAAACCAAAGTATCTATAAAAATCTAAAATTTCTTTAAAACTTCAAAGTCTCTCAACTGTGGACTCCTGTAAAATCGAAACCAGTTAAATACTTTCTCTCCCCCACGCCCCCTCCCCCTCTCCCTTCTTTCCCTCCCTCCCTCCCTCTTCCCCTTCCTCCTACCCTTCCTCCCTCCTTCCCTCCCTTCTTCCTTCCTTCCTTCCTTCCTTCCTTCCTTCCTTCCTTCCTTCCTTCCTTCCTTCCTTCCTTCCTTCCTTTTTATCCTGGTTTTTCAAGACAGGGTTTCTCTGTGTAGCCTTGGCTGTCCTGGAACTCACTCTGTAGACCAGGCTGGCCTTGAACTCAGAAATCTGTCTGCCTCTGCCTCCCGAGTTCTGGGATTAAAGGTGTGAGCCACCACCGCCCAGTTTTTGAAATACTTTCCTATTTCAAGTGGCAAGAACTAGGACATGGTCACAATCTCAGCAAAGCAAAATCCAAATTCAGTATTGTAAATAACCAAGTGTCCAGTGTCTGGGGTTCACTCATGACATCTGAAGTACTTGGTCGCTTCTCTGGCTCCACTGTCTGCAACATACACAACTTGTCTCCTAGGCTGAGCTGATTTCACCCCATAGCTACCACTGTGCTTGGTGGTCATCCCACAGGACTGATATCTCCATCATGCTGGGTTTCATCCTGCAACTGGACTGTGCTTTCACCAAAGCCTCTCCTGGCTTCCCTTTATGCTGCCAACCTTAAACTTCTCAGCATGACCGCTTCAGTCCCAGGATTTTGACTGCTCCCAGGGCAACAAGGCTTTGGTTAGTGCCATATTTCCACGGTCTCATAGAGCTGTTCTTCATGATCTCCATGATCTCAAGACGCCTTGAAAACCACTGGGAAGACTTTTCTCATGACCAAGTTTGGCTGCCAGCATGGGTTAAATCTTGGTCACCTCTGCAACACATCTTCTGTGAGTATACCCTGAGGGGGGCATTTTCTAGACAATGTCACCTCAATATTGTTGGTCCCTTCTTGTCCTGCTTTTGCTTTTTGTTTTTAAAGTACTGGAGAGGGAATCAAGTCCCTGTGTGGCCTATGCAAGCTCAACCACCGAGTCACAGCCCCAACTTTTATTTTATTTTTTTTTAAATTTTGAGACAAGGTCTCATGTAGCTTCAGCTAGCCTTACCATGTAGCCAAAGATGACCTTGAACTTACGATTCTCCTTCTTTTACCACTCCAAGTACTAGATTACAGAGGTTTGCCACCACTTGTACTTTTATTCCATTCTGAGGATTGAACCCAGGGCCTTGGGTGTGCGAGGCAAACACTCTACCAATGGAGCTACATCCCTATCCCCCTGCTGGTCCCTTTTCAATCACAACTTATTCTTCAGTCCTGGTTGACAAGTATCAATTGTCCCAGTAAAGCAGAGGTTTCTTTTTGGTAGTTCGGTAGTTCTTAGTGCAAAATATTGCATGGATGGCATGTTTTAGGCTTGATTTCCATTAGAAACTCTTACAAAACTGTATACTGAGCTCTCTCCACTCAATAATATTTATTTCAGCCCAAAGTTCCAAAAATCCTTCCACAGTTCTTCCAAAGCATGGTATGGTATGTCACAGAATTCTCTCAAAACCTGGTACCAATTTCTGTCTTATTTAGGATTTCGATTGCTGTGATAAAACATCATGCCTATAAATAACATGGAGAGGAAAGGTGCTATTTAGTTTACTCTTCCACACTACAGTATATCGTGAGGGCAGGACAGGAACCTGGAGGAAGAGCTGGTGCTGAGGCCATGGAGGGGTGCTGCTTACTGGTTTGCTCCTCATGGTTTGTGTAGCCTGCTTTCTTATAGAACCCAGGACCACCAACCTGGGGCTGGCACCACCTTCAGTCAGTTGGGCCCTCATGAATAAAAAAATTAAGAGTAAGAAATTGATCATTAACTAGGAAATTGCCTTATAATCTTGCCTGTCTACAGTATGATCTTATGGAGGCATTTTCTTATTGAGGTTCCCTATCAGATAACTCTAGCTTCTAAAAAGATGACCCTGTGTGTTGACCCATCTAGCCATCACAGAGGCATATACATCCTAAGCAATTTTTAGATTATTAGCTTTTGAATTTCCATTTAAATGGTCAGTGGTAGATGTTAGGTAACTTTCTGAGTAAATAAGTCATATGTACATTTCTTTTGATTTTTGCCATTCATTTGTATAGGAATTTTAAGGTAAGTAGTTTTAAATGTAGTTATTATAATAACTGCTGTAATATATATATATATATATATAATTTTCCATATATAATGACTCATATATAATTATAAATGAAATTCTGTATGAATTAAGGCCATAATGGGCATAAATAATAACTTTGACACTTTGATTTGTAATTCAAATAAATTTGGCATAAATTCACCTTGTATCATTCACCAAACAAGTGATTGACAGGAATTTCTATGGATGAGATAAATTCTTTTACAGGTAACATCTAATAATTTGCTCACACGTTAAAAAATATCTTTTGAAGTGCTATGGTTCTTTATCCTAATTCTTAAATGTATGAACTTGAGTTTTAATATTTTTAAAATCCAAATTGCATCATTATAGGTCCTAAGAAAGAGATTGAGTGTTCTCTTCACAGCAACATTATGTTTGTTGACTTTTTGTTAATAGCTACCTAGTGTTTATTAAAGATTGCAAGTCTTGCCTCTGTCCTAGTTGTCATAAATCTCTATAAGAACTATTGATTTTTAAGTGAAAAAATAGACTTTATTCTACTTCAGTGGGGATAGAGTTACAGCTTTCTCTGTTGGGATCTCATTTGTAGCCTCTGCTATTATGTGAGCCTGTGATAATTATACGGACATGTCATCAGAAGCACTTTGCTCTTGTGGTTCTTGTTAGTGAACTCCAAGGCTGATGATAGATCAATAAGGACTATCAAATGCCAAGTCATTTCTATTTCCTGAACATTTTGAAACAGAATACAGCCATTACTATTATGACCTGACATAATGGCCATATGGCCTAGCAAGACTTAGGTGTGGAAGTCCATCCAGTATAGCATTTATGGGGAACAGGAAGGAAAAATGATACGAAATATCTCAAGTTTTGAGAAATTAGTAATGTCCTTCTTAAAGACACAATGCAGAGCTATCAATGTTACATGGGGAGCCCAGCCCCAATGAATACATCTACAGCATAGCTTTTGCATTAGTGGCTCAGGAAACATCCCAGAAAAGGGAGGGAAAAAGATTGTAAGAGCCAGAATATAAGAAAGTCTGCTATAAAACTGTCTCACCTAGAAATGGCTGCATAAACAAGTCTGGAAGAGCTGCAATATAAATAGATATGATAAGGAGGAAGGTGTTGGAGGAGGGGAACTTGCGAGGCTGGAGGGAGGGAGGAAAGGGGGAAGTGGTAAGATTACATCTTAATTAAAATTTCTAAATATAAAATTGCAAAATATGAAGTTCTGCACATACAATTAATAAGCCTAGGTTTAAAGAAAATAATAAGGGAAAATATTTTTAATGATGAAGTAAACACTGTTGCTTGAATGGGCTTTTTAAGATTTACACTGATGAGGTAAGTTACTGGACTCAGTGGACTTTTAGCCTACCAGTGCTAGATCTCTTGGTGTTCTAGACATTAGAACAAAATATTCTGAAAAATTGTTCAACCAGTTATCAGTAAAAGTTTTCATCTCTGCAATTCATCTCTATTAATAACAAATAAGATTTTATTTTCAAATATTCCTGACAACAAATAACATATACATTTCTCTCACTAATTTATGTGAGAAAACAATTTGACATTTCACAAACTTTGTAATTTGGCTCCTTAACCATCACCCTTGTAGTGTTATGTCTTTGTAGTTATCTTCCTTGTCCTTACCGCTAACTTTTGAGTTTAGAGTTGCATTTTGATTAGCTCTTTCTCACCCAGCCCAATACTTACGTATCAATGGTCTAGTGGTTTCAATAAGAAGAGAATCACAGAGCTTCAAATTATATGTCTTTCTAATGGCCATGTCTTCATACATTGTTCATAGTTAACCCATCACAGGGCCTCTAAATAACATCTAATGTATGAATCTTCCTGTAATATGACAAAACTGAAAGAATAAAATTTATTCAAGAGCTGTATGAGTTTGTATAAGTATAAAAGTTGGAGTACATTGTGAATGCTTTGTGTGTTATACTTTTATAAACCAGCTCTTCCTTCAGAATCACTAAGAGCACCAGACCATTCTGATGCAGGAGGATTGCCTAGCGGATTTGCAGACACCGAACACTAACATACTGAGTGCTATTCCATCATCGAGTGCCATTCCTTTGTTTCATGTACACATATTTGAACACATACAGCCTTGCAACCATTGTGCTAGATAGGACAACCAGAAGAATTCATACACATCTTATACATGCCATACTGCTGGGAAGATCTTCCCAACTTCTGATGGGAGATTTACAGACACTGGAAATGGTTTCCTGTTAGAAGCACTACTGCCATCCCACTGGCCAGTAATATTTTAGGTCATTAAATCACACTGAAGGGTTGTTTTACTTCCATTCATCATTATAACATATCTCTAAGAATACTAAATTCTGTGAGGTATGACAATAGTGATGGTGGTGCTACAAAGCCTCTGTCTGCTTGGATGGAGCTTCAAGTTCGGTGTCTGTCCTCTAAAATGCAGCCATTGCTCTTACACAAATAGCTTTTTTTTTTGAGTACCAACTTGACGCAGTAAAAACATCTGAATAATAACTCACTCACTGTACTCTTTACAGGGAATTTTTATTTTGTTTTGAAATAGAATAAGTAAACTGTAGCATGAATCTTAAAGAGTCTTTATTAATAAAATAAACCCGGAGCCACTATTGGGGTGAACACTGGAAGATCAGAGAGAAAGAACAAGCCACAGCTAACCTCACCTTGCCAATTCCTCAGCTGGTCCTGTTTCCTCAGACTGGAAGCCTCTGAGTCCTCATCCAGAAAGAATCTCAGCTGAACTGTGCTGCTCCAAAGCCTGAAAGCTTAACCAGCCAATGCTTCTAGTTCTTGGTCCTCACGCCTTATATACCTTTCTACTTTCTACCATCACTCCCTGGGATTAAAGGCTCACTTTCTGGGATTAAAGGCGTGAGTCAGCATGCTTTGCTGTATCCTTGAACAGATGGATTTCTGCCTCTGGAATGCTAGGATTAAAGGCTACCACTGCCTATCCTAAGTACCTAGTGGCTTTTCTGTTCTCTGACCCCAGATAAGTTTATTAGGGTACACAATATTTTGGGGAACACAATACCACCACAGTAATCCTTAAGGAAGAAAGAGGATCATCTCCTTGTTCCCCAATCTCCTGACTCGGGTTCAATTCTGTCTGGCTTCCTGAGAGCAGGTCAGACTGTTTTGTCAATGGACATGTCCCAGGAATTGTTCTCTTTTGTCTACTATTGCCCATCTCATAAAAAACATACTGCAATCTCACTTGTCATTGAAAATTCCTAAAATGATATTTTCAAGAATGACTCATAATATTCGAAAAACGAATTCCCACAATAAACACACAGACACACACACACACACACACACACACACACACACACACACACACACTTATTAAACTTTGGACCCCAGTGACTCTACTTTCACGGAAGCAATACAATGTCCTCTCATAATTAAAAAAAAAACCCACTATTCTCTGCAAAGCCATCAGAATACATCCTTGAAACTCTCAATATAAACAGCAAAATCCTTCTCAACCCACTTTTAATGATTAAACCAGAAATTAAGAATTGTCATCTTAAGATGAGTTTATATCCCCACACACTAAAGGATCATCCCACTTGAAAAATTGGAATTATTTAATACAGATGTCTAGATTTCAAAATAGTTCTTGCAAATCAGAATATGTGGCTATGGAATTTAAAATGTTTCATTTCAAAACTGCCTCCTATTAGAATTGGAATTATATTTTTCTAGATTTGGTCGCCTGAGACCAAATATATGGCAGCCACATTTGTGACTTAAATCTGATGGGTCTCTCTCATTTATGGCCTTCATGTATTTGAGATATAGCCATCATCATGGAAGCCACAGGATGTTTCTTTAGAGTTCATATAATAAATGACATCATAGCTTCCATTTTTTCCCTGTTCCTCCATTCTTATATTTGTCTTTTTTTCTGGCAAAGTTCTGTTTACTAATATTCTTACATTTTGAACTTAAATTTTTTATTCTGAAGATTTAGATTTGAACAACTATAATGAATTATACAGAAAGTCTCACATTTTCAGTTTGGCGTAGCTCTAACAATAATGGAAGCAGCTTCTGATGCCTGTCCTTTCAGTATCGAGAGTTCCATATTTCAAATATATTCCTCGGTTTCATTCTTGTGTCCATTAAATACGATGGCTAGTAAACCTGTGTGGAGGTAGGATGATTTAGTTGTGATTTGCCAAGGGTTTTCATGATAGGAAGGATTATTTAAGTTGCATGTTAATGTAGAAGTCAGTGGATAAGAAACTTTGCTAAATAAAGGTTTCAACTTTGTTTTGCCTCTGGGATTTTGTAGCACAGCATATAATATGCTGATACATTATCTGATGAAACTGCTGTTTGCAATGATACAAATTAATAGAAGGGATTTATCATTTTTATCAAGTAATAGAAACAAGTACCCTCCTGGGAAATAGAACTTATCTTCGAATTAAAGCAATTAAATCCATGCCACTGAACCACACAACCTCAGTCTTGTGAGGTTATTTAAAATTGCTTCTGGTCATATGAAATACATTTTTAATGAGTAGCATAGAGCAATGTAAGTACTTAAGGATATAAAGACTCCACAGTACACATCATTTCGAATCCTTATTAAAGTACACAGCACATCAGAAGTAATCTTATTATTCAGCTCTGTCAGGAAAGTTATCCTCCCGTTATTATCTAGGGCTCTCTGGAGTGTAAGCACATGGTATTCTAAGGGAAAGTTAAAGGGACACATGGCTTTTCTCTCTTAACTCTTTATGCATATTAATTAAGCTTGGATATATTTTAATTTACAGAGTATATGTACAGGTCATTTTTACTTAATTACTAATGTGCATTTATACATATATTTAGAAGTTTGTCTTTTGACACACTACAGAAAGAAACTAGTTTACACCTTAATCAGTAGTTAGGGATAATGCATTCTTACTCCAGTTATATTGTTCAGATTTTTAAGTTAGAAGATCAATGTAGTCTCTGAAGTCTCACATACCATGAAAATGATTGGGTTTGCTCATAGTTTCCAAAAAGATAATGGGATTATATATGCAGCAAATTATACTGTAAAAACAGTAACTTTAAATCATTCCATAAAATATGAGCCAGAGAATTTGACAGCCTTGGTAATGTAACATTTTCTGTTATAGGATAAATACGGACATTTATTGTCACAATATTTCCATGGTCCAAGCTCCATCATAAAGCAAATAATGGACAAATTTTTTTTTACTGTATTAATCAAAATCACTTAACATGAAATCATGTACAACTGTAAAGAAGACAGATAAAATTTGTTAGGATACAGCTTTATGTTCAATTAAAAATCTTCGATATTATGACTGCTGAAATCACTCATCCTGGTTTGCCACCAAGCCTGAGGACCTGAGTTGATCACTGGATCTGCTGTGGTGATAGTGCAAAACATGACTTCCTCAAGCTGTCTTCTAATCTTCACACATGCTCCACTGCGTGTGTGCATGCCACGTATGCTGAGGCACAAATGTTAGTATGTGCACATTAAATAAATAAATAAATAAATGCAGAAACAAAATTTAAAAATCTTTTCTGTGGAGAAACTTATACAAGCTAATAAAACATAATTGAATAATAGATATACAGCATGATCTTAATGATCAAAAAGCCAAAGCATGGAGTTCATTTGGTGATTCCATTGTGAGAACATTAATGAAATATTTGTAACACTATCAGGGCCAAGGTTTCAAACAAGGAAAAAACAATCTTTTCACTAAGACTATTTTTGTGTCTTCTAAATTTTAATTAATTGATATGCTCTCTAGTAAGAAAATCTTTTAACTCATAATGTTGATGATATTGTACATTAAAAAAGACTTAGAAGGAATTACATCTATTAATTCACTAAATTCCATCTACTCAATCACTAAATAAAATTATCCTTGAATTTGAATTAGCCAAATTGAGAAGTGAATATTAGGGCCAAAGAAGATTCTGATTGACTTTTATTATATATTATTTGTAAGTCCCTTGCAATATATCTTTATTACTCTTCCTACAAAGGGAGATTTTCTGTCTCTGGCATCTGGTGATGACTTTCCTTATTGCTTTTGAAGCACAGCTGCCCCATGCAAAAGTCTGTATTAACTCCTCAGATACCAGATATGTGGAGTCCTCTTCTCATTATACGAAGGGTGCCTACCAGTTCACTAAAGCACTGCGTCCTTTCTTAGGCCTCCTCTGAGAACAGTTAACTGTGACCCAGTTAAGTCTAAGGGGAATTCCAAAACCACATGATTGTGATCTAGTAAATGTCTAAGTTACTAGTTAGGAGTCGGTACACAACCAAGACTGAGGAATAGGAATAGTTATGATCACAGTCCCTACCCCAAACTTTTATAAACTTTGATATAAATTTAGGAAGTATCCGAGCCTAGCAAAGCAATCAGAAAGTTACTAAGTATTTTCATTTGTCTTCAGAAATTCCTTCACAATCCAGCTTGGGTAAGTCTGAATTATATTTCTCAAAAATCCTGGGGGAAATACCAACATGAGATCGGAATAACTTTGAGAAAACTAGTTTTCAGATTTATTAAAAAAGTAATGTGCATAGGATTTTAAAAGTTGCTTTTCATTTCAAAAGCAGAGGTACTGGGAAGATAATCAGCACTAAAAATCTGCAAAACTACTAACCTAAGAAATAGGAGAGCAATGTAAAGTACAGTTAAATTATAGACCTGGACTGTGATAATCATCACCTTCCTAGGAAGCCCCAGCAGAGAGTAAGTGCAAATACTTGATAAGTAAAAAAGAAAAAAAAAAAGCTGAAGTAACCCACAGTAGACAGTGTATTGAAGGTTTTAAAAGCATCAAAAAACTCCAATCCATCAAATGGAAAAATTGCCCTGTGCGATATAAGAAATGTTTCTATTTGATTTCAGTGTTTGATTTCAAATAAAGATTCAGGGGCAGGGAAATGGTTGGGAGTTATGAAAAGATTCTCAAACATGATTGGGGAACAGAGTTCCTGATTTATGAGGAAGGATTAAAGGGTGTAAATGTAGGGAGCTGTGCTGGGGGTGAGTGGCCAGAGGAGGCAGTCAGGTCTCCAAGCTCATGGAAGACATAGAACACATTTGATTTTTGGTTTGCATACTTATTTAACAGTAAGAATCTTTAAAACAAATCCAGATTTCAACATATTTGAAAGCAAACTATTTACCTCAACATATTGGTAGTATATTACAATTAATACTGAGGAATATAGAGATTATTGCCTCAAAAACATGAAAAAGCGTGTGTTTAGAGCTCTGACCTTGAAGGATTTGGCTGTCGTGACTTAACTGTTATTGATTACGGCACCACACAAGCTGCACAAATACTGCCATTGGGTTCATTCATTCCCAGTTTTCCCCTATTTCACAGTACATGGGTAAATTAAGTCAATTCAAGTTAGACAATCAGAACACGATACGCCAAAACTACTGCTTAAAATAATTATTGTGATCAAGCATTGCATTTAACTCTGAGATTTCTGTATCGCAAACTTCACAAAAGTTGGGTTATATGATTTTGTTATTGGATGAAGTAAGGCTATTCATCAGCAGAAATATATTACATAAGTATGACTTCAGCAAACGTGGAGAAGTCCTTCTATTCCACCTAGGATTTTGCTGCAGATTTCATAAGTATCTCATCAGAATGCCCCAGGAAAGTCCCTAATGTCTAATGTCTTCTGCTTCAAATTTTCATGAATTTGCTGGAGCTCTCCAGTAGGTGTTTTGGGAAAGTCCTTTCATCCTATAATTCAAACTTCAGTGAGAATTGTTTGTACCCAGGGTAATCAGATACATTTGTCAACTTATCCTGCAGTAGTTTTAATACCCATTTCCTGTGAAAGAAGGAACTCTTAAGTATAAACTCCATGGGGGTAAACAGCACAGTCCCCTAAGTCTAACAGAAGGAAGGCAGAAGGAGGTTGATTTGGGGAGGCAAGAGTGGAAATTCCACTATTACTGAGTGAAAATGACAGGTTAGACCTCTGAATATTTGCAATAGCATCTTTAAAGCTATTAGAATACTTCTCCAGACAAAAAGAATTTATTTAAAAAAAATCATGGGAAAAGAAGATGTCACATTAGTTCTTTCATTTTCCACTACAGACCACTTGGTGATTGATGATACATTTATTTTCTGGTTCAACACTGGGAAATATCACTTATTTCAATGACGAGTGCTTCCACAGCATCTGAGCTGCCCAGTCGAGGGGATGACATCATGCCTGCACATTGGACTCCCTTGGTTTCGCCTCGTTGCTTCTTTACCATCTCTTCACTGTCATGATCATCATTATGAGTTATAAGCTCCTTACCAATAATTTGAATGACCTCAATTTCCTCCACATTCTTCTTTAGCGCATGATATGTTCATTTTACTTTTTAACATCTTTCACATTTTAGCAAAGTAGTCATTTAAAATGCATGCAGAGCTGGGAAGTAAATTACCAGGGTAAAGGGCATTTCACGATGATTGAAAAATGTGCTCATGAACTGTTGCCTTTTCTCTCTCACAGTTAGGCTGACAGAAAAGATTCTAGAAATGGGATTTTGCAGGTAAATATTAATGTATTGTATGTATTTTCTATTTCAATGTGCCTTTCTTTAGTGTTTTTGCATCATTATCCTCATTGTGGAGAAGTCTGACATAAATAATGCCTGTTCCCACCTACCATTGCAGGATTTTATGCCCTGACAGATTCACAATATGCAGGCACTTAGTTAACAGTTTTACAGTTAGGATTCCATGGGAAATGTCTGCTTAAAACCTCTCATCTGTTGTTCACTAGCTTTATGTAGATTTTGCTACAAGATGCCTGAATGTGTGCATCTCTCAAAGAGATTTGAAGTAGTCAATGCTTATGTTGATATGAAAAGTGAGAACTCGCCGGGCGTTGGTGGCGCATGCCTTTAATCCCAGCACTCGGGAGGCAGAGGCAGGCGGATCTCTGTGAGTTCGAGGCCAGCCGGGGCTACCAAGTGAGCTCCAGGAAAGGTGCAAAGCTACACAGAGAAACCCTGTCTCGAAAAAAAAAAAAAAAAAAAAAAGAAAAGTGAGAACTCAGATTCTGAAGATCATAGCATTGTCATTTAGAGGGTGGTTGCTGGCTACAGTTATACTGGTGTGCATGTTTAATGGCATCTGTATTAGTCAGGGTTCTCTAGAGTCTCAGAACTTATGGAGTGACTCTCTCTCTCTCTCTCTCTCTCTCTCTCTCTCTCTCTATATATATATATATATATATATATATAATATGTATAATTATTACATATATATGATTATATATATAATTGTTGCTTAAAATATATGTCTCTCTTTATTTCTCTCTATATATCATATAAATCCCATATGTGAGTGTGTGTGTGTGTGTGTGTGTGTGTGTGTGTGTGTGTGTGTGTGTTTGAATTTACTGGAATGACTTACAGGCTGCAGTCCTACAATGGCTATCTGTGAATGGAAAGTCCAAGACTCTAGTAGTTGCTTAGTCAGTTCCAAGTGGCTAGGTGTCTCATCTGGTCTTCTGTATATTCAGGAATCCTGAAGGAATGAATGTGCTAACAAGGCGAGGGCAAGTAGGCAAAGGACGAACACACCCTTCCTTCTTCAATTGTCCATATATAGACTTCTAGCAGGTGTGGCCCAGAGGTAAAAGTGTGTCATTCTGCCTCAAGATCTAGAACACAAGTGTGCCCTCCATTTCTGGCTTGTCATTCACTCCAGATGCAGTTAAGTTGACAACCAAGAACAGCCATCACAGCTTCTTAAAGCTGCTTCTTTCTTTATTGAAGAGTTTGTTTGGCAAAACTAATGAAACATGTTGAATTTATTTCACTCACGTGTGTGTGTGTGTGTGTGTGTGTGTGTGTGTGTGTGTGTGTGTGTATGTCATTCCAGGTAACCTAGATTTTAATATCTATAATAAAGATTTGGACTTAATGACAGAGAAAAAAGAATTCTTTGAGAACTGCACTGGAGTAATATGAAGAACAGAGCATGAAATATTTTAATTTGCACAGGTGACCCAGCAGGCCCCCTGTTCTTGTTGTTGTTATTATATTAAGTTTAACTTCTTGAAAACTATGATTTCTTGCATTTCACAATGCATATATTGCAAATACTATTACTAATTGTATAAAGTATACTGGACTTTGAGAACTGTTTCTAAAAATAAATATACTTGATAATCTATTGTATGAATGTTTTATTCATTATTTACTAGTCACTTTTCTAGAATAGCTCCTTGGAAGAATTTGCGGAACAAGAAATAATCTGAGTGACAGTGAGGAGAGTCTCCCAGGAAGATGTTCAAGTGGCCATCTTCATGGCTGTAATGTCTTAGGCTTCAGTCCAAGTAATGTGTGCAGGCTCTAGCTTATACATTTTATTAAGTGCCTCTAAATTTCCTCCAAATGGATCTTTATTCTAGGCCTGAAATGTGCCTCTGATTCTCACCATGCATTGTCTCATTTTATTTCTACAACATGACATTATTTTACCCATTTTTCAAAACATAAAACTGATTCACATAGAAATTAAGTAACCTATCCAAGTTCATCAGCTACATATTGGTAGTATGGAGGCTCACGGTGACAACTGATAGTTCCAGAAAAGGGAACAAGAAGAGGGACAAGGATGCCAAGGCATGAAGAATGTATAAGAAATGGAGCCTGCAAGGGATATGGAAAAGCAAGAGGGGGCCAAGAACAAACTTTGAAAATTATGCCGTTCAGCCCTGGTCCAATGGTACAGGTATCAGCGGTATAATCACAGTGATTTTGTCAGGGTTATACTTTGACCACAGGGTGTAGGAAAGGAGTGGTTTTATGTGGCTGTGATCCAGAGTCCAGAGGATGAAATCTGCTTTAGACGTAGTGAACTAGGCTGCCTTTAAAAAACGATCAACCTAATTTTAAAACTACAGCTGTTAGTGTGATTCACTCAATAAAAATTCATGTGATTATAAAATACCCACAACATGCAGGTAAAGGCATCTCATAGTTCATAGAAAAGAAATTATAAATTTTCTGGGAGTGTACCTAACACTATCTAACAACCTTAAAGTGTTTAAATTTGGCCACAGGGATTTTCTTTGTCTAGGTTATCTAACAATTAGAGCAGATTGTAGGCTGTTAGCAACACAGTTTTATCATCTAAATATACTTAGGCACAGAATGTTGACATATTAACCATTCATCATGTATCAAGCAAAACATAAAAAGTAAGGTTGTAATGAACTCATATATTGTGATGGTTATCTATTAACTTGATGGAATTTACACTCACCATGGAACCAACCCTCTGGAAATGTCTGGGAGAGAGTTTCTAGATTGAGGTATCTGATATGAAAGATTCACCCTAAACCTGGATGGTAGCATTTCCTTGGTTAGGTTTCTTAACTGAATGAAAAAGACAAGGACATTGAGCAGAAATCATCTTTCTTCTCCCATTGCAGACACAGTGTCACCAGCGTCTGAAGCTATGGCTGTGATTTCTTACACACCCTTGTGGATAAGACTTTTAAGCTGTGAGTTGAAACAAACCCTTAATTCAGAAGTTGTTTTACTTTTATTTTTTTTCAAATTATATTGTCACTGTAGCCAGAAAAGGAACATATAGAGATTTATATCCACTTACTACATTATCTCCTCATAATTGGGCTCTGGCATCTTCCTTGATGAAAGTACAAACAGATTTTTAACCACATCTGAACCACTGTGTATCAGAGGAAGAGTGTATTTATACAAAAGTATCAATGAGGCAAAGTCAATTTCCCCAAGAATAAAATCAAGGCTGTGTGACTTTTAAAATGAGAGAAACTTTATATACATTTACACAGATGAAAATATATATTTTATATGCTTATTTTAATCTATCTATCTATCTATCTATCATCTATATATGCTTATTTTAATCTATCTATCTATCATCTGTCTATCTATCTACTATCTATCTATCTATCTATCTATCTATCTATCTATCTATCTATCTATATTCTTCAGCATTTGGGTGGAACATCCCGTAGATAATTGCTATGTCCATTTGACATAAAGTGTCATTTAATTCTGAGGCCTCTGTGGTTTTGTTCGGATGACTTAAAGTGCGGTATTGAAATCACCTACTCTATTGGACTTACATTCATCAAGGTGTTTATTTCCATTAGTATGGCTTTTACTTCAGTTGGCTGTGTCAGTGTTTGGCACATGTATACTTAGTCTTGTGATATATTCCTTATCAATTGATTTCTTGATTAGAATGAAATACCTTTCATTGTCTCTTCTGATTAGTTTTAGTTTGAAGTGTGTTGGATCAGGAACCAGAGTGGCAATGCCTGTTTGCTTCTGGAATCCATCTGCCTGGAACACACTTTTCTATCCTTTCCTGTGAAGGCGGTGCCTATCTTTAAAGCAGAGTTTCTTGTAGACAACAGATAGAAGGATTTTGTTTCTAATCTGTTCAGCTAGCCTCTGTTATTTGATTAGACAGTTGAAGCCATTAACATTTAGAGTTATTACTAAAATGTGCACGTAAACTGAAGTTACTTTGATGTTGCTTGCTGATTTGTGTCCATTTTTTGTAACATCGTAGTTTCATTTGTTTTCTTCCTCAGGCCTCTTGGCTATTCTTGTTCTTTTATGTTCAAACTGTTGCCTCCAGTATTCTGTTGTCATTTTTTGTTGTTGTTTTACTTTGATTTTAGATTTTATTTATTTATTATTTAAATGTTTTTGTGGATTATGGAAAGGTTTTCTTTCTCCTTCAACTATGGCAGCTTGTATTACTGGTTACAGTCATCTCCGTTATCCTTTATGGTCATTTAAGATTCGAAACACCTTGTTCCAGGGTCTTCTGGCTTTCAGTTTCCACTGGGAAATCAGCTGTTACTCTGATGGGTTTTCCTTTATACATGACTGATTTTTTTTTTCTTGCAGCTTTCAGTGTATTTAGTATTTTGACTATGATATGCATGAGGTTGTTGTCTGTTTGTTTTTGTTTTAGTTTTTTGAGTCTTTTGGTTTTATATTGTTGGGGTCCTGTGATCTTCCTGTATCTATATGGGTGTGCTTTCCTTAGTCTTGGGAAGTTTTTCTCTATGATCCTGTTAAAGATTTGGTCTGTGTACTTCATCTGGGATTCTTCTTCTTCTTTGATTGTAATTATAAATGGGTGTTCTGATGGTGTTCCACATTCCTGTATGTTCTTTTCCCGTGTTTTTTAGAATTGTCACTTTCTATGCTTATTTTATCTGGACCCTCCATTTTATCTTCAAGTCCTGTGTTCTATCTTCTGTTTGATTCATTCTACTAGTAAGGAGTCCCTGAGCTTTCGAAACTGGATATTGATTTTTTCAATTGTATGTTCATTTCAGCTTGTGTTCTCTTCAACATTTTTATATTTTTATAATTACAAACCACATTTTCCCTTCTTTGAGTAACTAGTAATTGTTATAAGATATTAGTTATTAAGATTTTTCCTGTTTAAATATTTAGATTTCTTCCTGTTGGGTGATGCACATATCTGTATTTTCATAAATGTTTTAAGCTCTTTATTCATAAGTAACTAATTTGAAAGTAATTTGATAAATGAAGGGATTGGTTTTGATCTTTTTTTAGACAAGAGCAGTCATTAGTCAGGAATTAATTTGTCCCACTAATTATACAGTACTCTTTGAGTAATTTTCCAGTGACATTAATTATGAGATATTTCATTATGGTTAGAACAAAACCTATGGATGACCTTATCTCTGGAGATGTTTCCCACTGTACTTTAGCATAGTTTATATACTCACAGGGCTATGCTTTATTCCTGTGTGGGCTTGAGAAGGACCCCAAAGATCACCAAGGGGATCATTCTCTCTGAACTCTTTCTGTCTTGGCCACCACAAGTCTCAGCTGCCCATATTAACTTAGGAACTCAGCTGGATTTTGGAAATTCTTTCAAGACTTTAAACTGATTATTACAAGGATAATTCTCCTTCCCTTCAATGTTATTATTCTTTAAGTCTAATATCATATATCTAAAAATTTTCACACATATTATTAGTTTTATTTGGAAAAGCAAATTCATTATATTGTTTTAGCTAGAGAAATAATTACAATGATTAAATAGTGTTTTTTCATAGTTTTTTCAGTTTTACTCGTCAAAAAAAGTAAGTATTTTGACATTTGTGAATTTGGAATATTTGATAGATAAAGACTTTTTTTCCTTTTCCAGAAAAGTGCATTCAGCCTGTGCCCATGGTTCAGCTGCCACTGCATCATCTAGATGCATCAGTGATGTATCAGATCTCTGATTTTCATTTTGTATGTTTAAGACATCTAGTTGAAGGGTGTAGAAATATCTAAAGTTCCTTAGTCAAAATGTAATTTTAGTGCACATTTGATGATAAAATACTGTGAACTGATTTTCTCACTATGAAACTCAGTGAAAAAAATCATGTGATTTTTAATTATTTTTGTCTTTAATCCTTTAATTCTGGAAACGCATGAATATATCATATGCCATTTTCATGTATACTGTCTTTATATATTGGTTAATTTTTATTTCATGTTTAACTGTTATTTATCATTTTATATTTTTTAGATAATTTGATATTAATGTTGATCATAATTTAATGGTGAAATATAGATGAATGTATGTATGTGAGTATGAAAGTTGTAGAAGTAATATGACATTTAAATGCTATGATAAAAAATCTTTAAAATCTGTATATTTGCTGTATAACTGTATATCACATAAAGTTTTTTTTTTTAAATTGGGGTTAACTAAATTTTTCACACATTAATATCTATCCTTTCAGATCTTATCAGGTATTTTCATAAGGACTTAAAGAGCATAAATTTATGGCATAGAATCTTATTTTCTAATATTAATTAGTTATTACTACAAACTGGCAGTTATTTTGATGGCATATACCTCAAAATTAAATGGAAAATATTTCTAAGACTTTCTTTTGTGCTAAATGGGAAAGTATAAAGTCTATGCTACAAGCTAATTGTTAGAACAGTCCATGGATCTGGAGCTATTATTTATTGATGTCATGCACATACACACAGAACACATGTGTGTGCTGCCTCACTTGATTATTATAGTTTATAAAACAGTGTGGATTAGTGTTTTCCTTTTCCAGAAAAGTGCATTCAGCCTGTGCCCATGGTTCAGCTGCCACTGCATCATCTAGATGCATCAGTGATGTATCAGATCTCTGATTTTCATTTTGTATGTTTAAGACATCTAGTTGAAGGGTGTAGAAATATCTAAAGTTCCTTAGTCAAAATGTAATTTTAGTGCACATTTGATGATAAAATACTGTGAACTGATTTTCTCACTATGAAACTCAGTTCTGATTTTATAAGTAGAGCTGAGGAAGGGCAGCTCTCTTGAAGTTGAACTTTGGATAAGGTACAGTTGGCAAACTGGAGAGAGGCCAGCAAGATACCTTTCCCAACAGCATTCTCCTCATTTAACAAGAAACCTTCAGTTCTTCCCAGTTCTTGCTGGGTGAGAGAGTTGCACTTGTTTAATGTGCTGAGTATATTCTTTGTGTAATAGTTCTCAGTTCTTTCGTGAATGTGGTAAACAAGACATGAAAATGGTGGTGAACAATTTTATTAGATTATAATAGCACCTGGATGAGAAACTAAACTATGATAAGTCATTGTGAAATCCACACAAAATGAAATCCCCCCTGCTCAGTCTACAATGGACAGTGTATGTCTTAGATTGTAAATTCTGGGTTGTGTTTAAAGGCCTGAATTCTCATTGTCCTCAGCACTTTCAGTAGGAAAACATAGTTGACTTTTACTACTGTTTTTTTTCTAAAAGGAACAGTTTCCTAGGAAGAAAAGAATCTCTGTGTGAGTCGGAACATCTATCATCGTTTAAAGAGAATTCCAGAAATGACAGTTATCTTATTTAGATAAGGTGACACATTACAGCTTCCCTTCCTCTCCCCTTTTCTTATATAGTGAGATCTGTACAGAGACAAAATTACTCTATCAGATCAAGTAAGTATCAAAGTCAAACCTCATCTTACAAGTTTTACATTTTGTATCTCCTTGAATTCATCTCTCAGCTATATGGAGGACATTTCAAGTGGATTTCTGGTTTCTCTTGGTTACATTGAGTGATAATGCTGACTGAAATTATTTTTTGGAGAAAGGTTATTGTCAGGACTTGCAGTGCCTTGAAAATGCAGTTATAGGCTGTTAAGAATTGGATTTGAGATGAATGAAATAGCTCAGAATGTCAGTGTTCACTATTTAAACTACATTTTAAGTCTTCCTGGAGTTCTAATTCACAATGAATCTCATATACAGCATGGGGACCCCAATCCTGCTTTTGATTCCCTCTACTGGGCCTGAGTTTATAAGAAAACCCTCACCTTCAATTAATGAAATGGGAACTTAGTGATCTTTTTTCTCCTTAGTCTTCGTTTAATTATTCAAGTAGATGTGAACATAGGAATTGAGAGTCATTCTTAGTCAAATAACCATTTAACTATCTTCAGTTAAAATGAAAGAAAGTTGGTGCTGTGAAAATTACAGAAGGAACAACCATATAAATATGCCTAACAAATTACTTTTCTTCATCTTAAAAACAACACTGCAAAAAATAAATGAAGCAGAAAACTGTCTGTTTCAGTTTGACTTCTGTTTATGTGATAAAACAGTGTAGAGGAACAGGTTTGTTGTTGTGCCTCACACATCCCAGGTCACACGAAGGAAGCCATGGCAGGATCTAAAAGGCAGGTACCCGAAGTGAAGAACTGGAGCAGAGACCCTGAAGGAAGCTGCTAATCGACTTGCTCTCCATGGCTTGCTCTGCTTGCTTTCTTACACAACACAGGACAATCTGCTCAGGGGTGGCACCACCCACCATGAGCAGGGCTCTCTTACATCAACCACATATTAAGAAAATATCCCCCACACTTGCCTACAGGCTAGTCTGACAGAGGCAATTCTTCAATTGAGATTCTCTCTGTCAAGATGTGTCTAGGTTTGTGCCCTGTTGACAGAACCCACCAGCACACCATCTTTCCATCTTGATTCAGTGATTGCTATGTACTCTGTAACAATTTGACAAGGCAACACTCTGATTCCCAGAGGAAAGTGTCATTGGACCATCTTTTCATTATATAAACTCATCTAATGACTTCTGTTGGGAAGCTATTGGTGAATTTAATTTAAATACATGTGGGCATTACACAGAGCACACTATTGAAAGAAGAAATATGAATACACCTCTATAGAATACTTAGTATAAGTTATTTTATTACCATTAATAATAAATAAATATTTATAAATATAAGGAAATAAAGCAAGGATGAAAACAACCGTCACTCACTAATTTCCAGATTTAAACCCTAACAATCTATTTCAAACATCTTCCCAATTAGTCATTAATTTTTTGTTATAATGGCTGAAGTCTTAATTCTTTGATCTGAAAGTCCAAGCAATTAATAAAGCTAAATAAATGCTTTGAAAAGTTTTTAACTAAAATCTTCCTGTGAGGTCTGCACTTCATGGGAGAGAAGATTCTTTTCCAGATAGAGAAAACTTGTATTATGGCAATGAGTTAACATGTTTCCAGTTTTCTGGATTGATTACTTTTTCAAGTTCGGACGCAGAAGTGCCATGCAGCTCAGGTTATGTACTTCCTTTCTTTGCTAATCTTCGAGCCACTTCACCTGTGATATTGATTAGGATTAGTCTCTTTTTTTTTTTCATTGAAATAATCTCAGTTTTACTGCTGTTTATGAAGTTCATTCTTGGTTAATTCACATTCTAACTGAGTGACAGTTCTTATTAAAACATTAGGTCTATTTTATGAGATCTTTGCTTTTACCCCCATTATTTCTTCTTTATAGCATTTAATAATTCTTACTAAGTTCTATAAATGAAAGAAATCATGATCATTTTACTTTATTTATGAGATACATTATTTTTATGCTTGGAATTTTGTCTTTCCACATTACAAGCGTTTAATCCTGCCGGAATTCATGGTTATGTTACAGCGCTATTGATTTTAAGCATATTCAGATTGCTTTGTTTAGACACACCCTTTTTTCTCATATTCTATATGGATCACTTGATTTACTATCACTACATGCTAAATCACTCTTGATCTTGAAATCCAACATAAAAATAGACATTATATCCACATTTCTTTAATATGAATTATGTACTTCTGAGCCTGGAAGGTGAAAGATGATGTGAGTATGGGAAGAGACAAATTTAATAAAAATGACATGAAATAATGGTTGGTTTTTACTCTTTTGGGGGACCCACTATCCAGCTCCCAAATAAATCACACATGGAGGTTTATTCTTAATTATAAGTGCCTGGTCTTAGCATAGCTTGTTTCTTGCCAGCTTTTCTTAAATTATCCCATCTATTCTTGGCCTCAAGGCTATTATTGTTCTCTAGTCATGTATACCTTTATTTCCCTTATTACTCTGTGTCTGGCTGTGTGGCTGGGTGGATGGCCCCTAGCATCCTTCTCTCCTTGTTCTCTTGCTTCTTCTTCTTCCCTCCCAGTTTTCTCCTTCTATTTATTCTCCCTGCCTGCCAACTCCGTCTATCCCTTCTCCTGCCTCACTATTGGCCATTCAGCTCTTTATTAGACTATCAGGTGTTTTGGGCAGGCACAGTAACATAGTTTCACAGAGTTAAACAAAGGCAACATAAACAAATGCAACACATCTTTGCATCATTAAAACAAATGTTCCACAACATAAAGAAATGTAACACATCTTAAAATAATATTCTACAAGGTGTTACATAAATTCAGGAAGATACTTCTTTCTGAGATGTCCAATACTCTGTACCTGGCTTCAGAATGCTTAGTTTGTATGTACAACCCATGCCTAAAAAGAGATATCTATTGATTTTAAACCAAATTTCTGCAATGTACAGGCACATACTATTCATCATTTTCCTACCAGGATGAGTGTACATTATTGTCAGTTTCCTTCTTGAAGTAGTTTCTGTCCAATGGCAATATGTAGGCATACTAGAGATGAACTAAATGAATAATAAATAAATATAAATCATGCTATCATAGTTTAGGTGATGTAAGAAATACTAAATCCCTAGATTTTCTTCCAGACCCTTCATCTTCTAGTGAATCTGACACATATTTTGCAATGGTAGGATGGAAAATGTCTTTCGTAGGCTCACGTGTCCATTAGGAGGAGTTTCAGAAACTTTAATCTCTAACGAACAGACGTGCGTCCCTGGGGATAGATCTTGAAGGAACCTGATTTTGGTTCTACCTCGACCTTTCTTCAACCCCGCTGAAGTGTGAAAAGCCTCCACCACATGCTCTCCTACCATCATGACTGAGACTGTGAGCCTAGATGACATTTTTCTCAAAATGCTTTAGTTGCAGCACTGAGAAAGTCACCAACCCGCATTATCACGACTGCTTACTTTCTATGCACTGAGCATTGTTTCTAGAAATCTACCACTGTGAGAACTGAGCAGTATGGTACTCCTTTGGGGATTTTTAGTTTATTGACAGGTGCATATTAAACAGCTCGTCACAGAAGTGGTGACTTAAAAATTAATGCAAATGTCAAAAGGGGCCATGCAAGTATGCCGTGAGTATGTATGAATAAATGTTTGAAAGGGAGTCAGTTGGAATGATTCAGTAGGAGTTAGAAGGTAGTGGATTTACTTAACCTGAGATTCATTATACCCTAGTTAGGAAGTAAAGTGCAGTAAGGTTTTGGCATGTTATTTGTCTCTTTTCTTCTAATTCTGAGAGTCAAACACTTGGTCTTACATATGTCAGACGAAATGTTTATAATTAGGCTCTTTGCCTAATGCAAACATTTTTCTAATGTGAAATGATATGATTATATGGCTATTCAATATTTAGCCATTATATAGATATGATACTAAGAATTTCTAATATTTAACTTTCCAACAAGATCATAAAATTGTTTGTTATATTTTAATTTGATATAAAAATAAGTTACTTATAAAACATAATCATCATTAAGACAAGATCAAAGCTTTTAGCAGAATTCCAAAGATGCTCATGACTTAATAATAGTGATACTGTTCACCTTTCAAAAAGTAAGAATAGTTTGAAGATGGGGATAAGTTAAAGCTTTGCAAATCTGGAAGGAACATTTCAGAAAAAAGACTATGCTACATGTCCAATCTTATATTTAGACATTTTCTTCAGTATCAATTCAACTGTTGCTTGCATAACATGCAAATGTAATCACTTACAAATGTATAGTTGAATATATATATATGAGAGCAGTATTACAGAAAATCTGAACTGGAGGTCCTCAGAGACTCTTCCTGTATACTGCCTACCCCCTTAACAGGCCCAGCCTCCCACACTACTTTAAAGGAACATGAAACATTTTTAATAATGGTTCATCATGCATTGACACACACCATTCAAAGGTTATATTTAATTTCACTTTTATAAATTTTATAGATTTGGACAAATTTATCATATTTAATGACATTATGCTAATACACACTACTTTATTTGCCTAAACATAAATTGTTTACCTATGCCTTCCTCTTCCATATTATATTCAACCACTGATATTTTCCCTTTTATACTTTTGTTCAGAATCTAATACAGTTGAAAACTTTTAATATAAATAATTTTAATATTGATTTATTTCACATAATTATGTGAATCTATATTTTCTTTCTATCCTTTAGAATTTGGTAGCTCCTTTCTTTTTTAACTGAAGAATATTTCATTGATTGGATGTGTCACAGTTACTTATCTTCTGAAGGAAATCTTGGTTGCTTTCACTTTTGAATCATTTTTAAAATGCCTTCATAATATCCTGGTGTAAGATTTTGTATGCATATATACATACATACACACACACACACACACACACATATTCAGTATATGTATTTTAAGTGTTCTGTTCCTTTGTGTTAATATGAAGAAGCATATTGACTGGATATTATATCAAGTATATAACTAATTGTATAAGAAAAACCATCTACTAATGTGGTTATATTATCTTTACTATGCTTAATAAATGTTTAAAAAAGGTTTTGGGAAAAATCAGTTGTCAATAAAAAAGTCAACATCAAATGAAAAAATTAAAAATAAAAGTGAATTAAGAAAAGCATCAACATAAATATAACCTTTTGAATCCTATTAGTGAGGGAGCTGGAGGGATGAAATGGCTCAGCAGTCAATTCTATAAAATCAGAATATTTTATGTGAAAAAATGATTAGAGAGGAAAGACTAGAGGAGGAGAGAGAGCTAGAGAAAGAGGATGTGGGAGAGGCAGAGCTAGGCTACTGTCTACAAGGACTCATATAAATCACAGCTATCAGAAGGAGATCAAGATCACTGTGATGTATCTCAAGAGCTGTGATCAGAATTTTGCATTAATAATTTCATTTTGTATGCATCCTTTCTCTCTTACTTGCTAACACTACTGAAGTAAGTTTCAATCATGTGATTTATCCAGTGGGGGCAACAATACAGAGTGGAAGTAAGCATTACCTCCAGGCAAAGGGTAGTAAGGAACAGAGACCTTCAGTTCAAATGCTGGAGGAATTGAATAACACAGCAAATTCAGTGAACATGGAAGTGAATCTTTCCCAGTGAGTCTGGAAGTTACTCAGCACAGGCTGAGACTTACTGAGAGTTCTTTATGAGACTCTTCTAAAATGAATCCAGACAACTTATCCTAAAAAAATGAAATGATACACATTATTGTTTTAGATTGCCTAGTTAGTTCTGAGTGATTTGTTACTCTGGAACAAAAACAGAAAAAGGGGATTATGTCAAAGTAAAGAAAATCCCAATACAACAAAGGAAATATCAACATCGTGAAAAGAAAATCTATATAATTGGGAAAAATGTTTATAAACTATTTTTCTGAAAGAGATCATTATCTGGTATACACAAAGCCTGAAAAAAAAAACACCTCACTAGCAAAAAATTTTAGACTTACTTAGAAAAAATACTTCAATGATGTTTTTCAAAAGTATATTAAGGTGAGTAAGAGGTATGTGGGAATCATCAGCCTGACTAATCTACAAGGAATTGGCTCAAAATTACATTGTGATATTGAGTCACTCCAGTAAAAGCTCTATAAAAAGGGAAAAGGACAGAAGTTGTTGATGGGGTAGATGTGAGGGGAGTTCTTTCATGTTTTTGTTGAGAACATAAATTATTGCTGTTGTTTCAGAACACAATATGGAAGGAAGTTCCTCAAAACTTGGAAGGAAAATGGTCACATGATGCAGCAACTCCATGCATATGTATCCAGTGGAAATGAAATCAGCATGAAGAGACATCTGCTTTCTCACTTGTAGGAAATTAAAACAGCTTCAACTAATAATGAATAAAGGAACTGTGGCACATATGCAAGGCGGGTTTGTATTTGGATCTAAAGTCACAAGCTCATTATTACAAAAAGGTGAAGATGAAGGAATAACGATACAGATGTTTCCAAGTTAGCATCATAGAGATTGCAACCACAGGAGGCTGGGATCGTAAAATGGAAGCAAGACTGTAGAGAGATGGATTACAGGGTACCAACATATACTTAGCTATGGGTGCTGTGTCCTGATGTGTTGTTGCACATGAGGATGGTGTCGATAATATATATGATCCATTTCAGAAAGTGAGAAGAAAGATTCTGGATGTTTTTATGGTAAAGTAATGAAAAACATCAGATTAGTGCTTAAAATGGTTAAACAGTATATACTGTATTGAAGCATCAATAGAATAACACATGTATGTATAATTATTTGCTGTCATCAGTTAAACATACTGAAATTTTAAATGGTAAAAATAACAAATGAAAGTAAGTCATTTTGTTTATAAAAGTTTCTTTTTAAAGTCAACAGCTTACCATATTTTTTAATTATAATATGAAATCTTAAATCATGAATTTCCCTAGGATATGGTTTTCTTTAGGATGATTTCTAGCAATGAAATGACTCAATACATATTACTCTTACTAGCGCTAAGCTTCATCTTCCTCAATTTGCAGAAGGGCAGGTGGAGTCCACATTCCCTTCTACTGATTCTGGTTCTTCTTGTCAGCATTTCAACCAATGCAATGCATAGGAAATGAGATCCAATGTCTTTTGAAGCCAAGGTGAAAATGCCATGTAGCTTTCACTGGATTCACTGCGCTATTCTTACCTGGAGGAGCCACCAATGTTGTAAGAATTCTGTTAGTCATGAGATCACCATATTGGGTGACCATCTGAGGAGAGTTTGTTTCAACTCATGCTATCCCAGTTGTATTTTATGCACTCTGTTATACTTTATAAACTATTCAATGCACTCAATGATCACTTCATTAGGAAAAGAAAAAATGAAGGAAAAATTAGTTAAAATAGTTAGACATGTTCTATTTCAAAAAGTGAGAAAGTTGGCTTTTGTAATGCTCAAATATCATACTGAATACACTGTTAGACTGCGTGGATCAAAGCAACATTTTAGTTAGTAACACATGCCTTTAGAGATTTTTCATCGTATGACAAATCTCTTTATGCTTATGACAATTCTCACTTTATGTTTCTCGTACACATTTTTCACAATGAATTACAATTTCACTACATTATAATTTTGCAGTTTACTGTCTTTTTAACATTTTCAGATGCATCCCACTCTAAACTGCAAAAGACCCCCATTTACTGTTTCAAGTTGATGTTTACATACTATGCACAACCATAAATTTTATTTAAAAACAAAATGAAAGGAGGAGGTGGATGAAAAGGTACACAAGAAAAAAACCATTTCACTTCATAAAAACTTTATATCCTAAAACTAGGGAGATAGGTCAGTGTTTAAATCACTTGTTGCTTTGCAGAGGACCTGGGTTCACTTTCCCCATAGCTGTGTGGATGCAATTCTCTTTAACCTCAGTTACAGGTATTCCAATCCTCTACTGGCCTCTGCAAGCCTAGCACACCAGTGGGACATACGCATGTGTGCATACATGCAGGGAAAATGCATACACATTAAAAATAATAAAAAGCTGTATACCTTTATTAATGTCGTGGTTCCCCAAATACATGTAATTACCAAAAGAAATCTCATAATTGATACTTAATGTTTATTCATTTTATACATATAAGTTATACTTCAACAAAGACTATAAACTAGAGAAAACTGTAATTTCAAATACAAGTGAAAATATATTCTTACATTTATGATTTTTCTCTATTTATTTCCTCCTGAAGTTTGTTGTGTATTGCTTATGTTCTCAAATATGCAAGAGAAACTTTGAAAGGGAGGATTAGAAAGTTTAAAAATAGATTATCAACAAGTGTCTGAAAGGATTGGAGAAAGGAATAGACTAAAGATTTCCCCAGTGTACTCCCAATTCATAGACTGAACAATAGGAGAAATCAGTGGCCATTATTTGGAACTAAAGAGTCAAAGAGGAAGAGAAATTGAAGAAACCAGGAAAGCTTCAGGTAAAATAGAGGAGATGAAATAGGGATTATCCCCAGTGGTTTAAAATGCCCCCAAAGGCACTCACCATTCACAATCTTAAAGCGTATAGGTGTCCTTCATATAGGTGTCCCACTGACCACAACCTACTAGGAAATAAAGGGTATAGTGATATTTAAATATATATTTCTACTCCTAAGAAGTGCCAGATAATTCTATCCAGAGGTGGAGTCTGTTCCTATTACAATAATATTTCGCTTGTTGAATGGTCATTAAGAAAAAACCTTGCACTTCTATTTGCTTTTTGTTCACCGCTCTAGAGGTGGTGGGACCTGAGATAATGGAGCCCATAAACGAGGCAGAGTAAAGGCTCATGCAATATCCAACTTTATTTACAGCATCAGACAATTTATACTCTGGGAGTTAAGAAGAGTCACGTGAATAAGGCATACAATCACAAGGACAAACAGCTTGTGGCAGACAAAGCCACACAAGGAAAAACAGGTTTTGCTTTGTTTCTTCATAGATGTGTACAAAAAACAGGAATAGTCAGTTGTAATGGACGTTCTGAAATAAACTCACTTGTATCGACTACACCAGGAAGGAGCACAAACCATAATTCAAGAACAGTTCTGTGTTTTAATGTAGCGGAGGTCACAGGACCCTTGTCTTGTTTTTTTGGATTTTTCTCACTAGCACTCAGAATTCTCATAGGTCTGTACTCTTGGACTATATTCTGATACTTCAGACAGCTATCATTTCTCTACTTTAGAGATAAATTTCTTTCCTATGAGCTCCAATAATGACATATGACAATATAATTTTAAGACTAATCTGTAGCTAGAGTTTTCCTGCCTGGCCCACGGTCAGGATAAATCTCTTTCACCTGCCAGTCCCACAGCCGCTCAGACCCAACCAAGGAAACACAGAGACTTCTATTGCTTATAAACTGTATGGCCGTGGCAGGCTTCTTGCTAACTGTACTTATATCTTAAATTAATCCATTTCTATAAACCTATACCTTGCCACATGGCTCGTGGCTTACCGGCATCTTTACATGCTGCTTGTCCTGGCGGTGGCTGGCAGGCAATGACTCCCTCCGCCTTCCTGTTCTTTTAATTCTCTCTGTTAGTCCTGCCTATACTTCCTGCCTAGCCACTGGCCAATCAGTGTTTTATTAGCAACACGTTTGCCATACAGAACATCCCACAGCACTAATCATTAAACACAAAAGCTGAAAGAACTGAATATTATATTTTAGTTAATATTTTTATAGCTAATGTGAATTTTAAGCTAAAAACTGTAGAGTGTTCTGTAGGCAAAAAGAATTGTACCTATGGTGTTATAAAGCTCTCTATTTTTTTTTGCATTCTATCCAATCAATCAAGTCCATTTTATTCAGGAATAGTGTACCATATCTCACATTTCATTCCTTTAACTAGATGAATATGAAGAAATAAAATCTTTAAATGCTTCACTGGTAAAATTTTTGGCTATTTGGGAACAAATATTAATTTGTTTTTCTTTGTATGTGTAAATTAAGAAGCCATACATATAGAAGAATTATATATTGTAAAATTTACCAATTTTTTTGTTTCACTGTTTATGTATTTACAATTTTACTTTATTAATGTACTTTTCCAACATATACAAACATAATCTGTGTACAGGAAAGTGGTTGGATAAATTTATGATGTAGATTATGAGACATCATTAGAACTCCCCACAATATTAAAAAGTGATAGATTCTTAGCTGACACAGTCATAGGAATCAGTTTCTCAGCAATAGCATCTTTAATCGATTGCTTTGTCAACCAATACAACAGTGGACTGCCACATACATAGTGGTTGAGCCAAATCAGAAATAAGAGTGAATCAATTATTGCTACTTTCAGCATATCAGATAAATCCTATCCATTATGAATGTATTTTTTTCATTATTAAACAAAGAAATCATGGAAGGATGTTTGAGGAGCCATGAACATTGAGTAGATTGGAAGATTCTCATTTTTTTTTTTTTGCTAAGAATTATTAATTGAAGATTTTGACTAAGTCATCTCCAATCTGTTTAACAATGTTTATGACTTAGTTACCTGGGTATAATTAAAATTAAATGTAAGGAATCCAAGATGAACAAAGCTAACACACACCCCCTACATTTCAGGGATGTTTCACTGACCTTATATGGTACTATTTGGGAAACCAGCCTAATGTTACCCTGTATTTTGCCCTACCATCAAAATTTACTTAATCACCTTGTAAACATTGGTTTTTTTTTTTTTTACAAAAATTACCAACAATTTATAAAATAAATTTTCTATGTGATTTAAATGTTTTTGTAAATTATTTAGTATTCTTGGATGCATTCAATCACATTTTCTGAAAATTTTGAACACTGAAACATTTATAAAAATCACTTTCTTGAAATACAGGACATTTCCAAGGAATCCCACAGAGACAGGAATACTATTTATACAAAAAGAGTAGTCAGATAGCACAGACAACATCACTAGTTAAGTGCGGCAGAAAATTTCACTCCCGTGTCAAGATTTGGTGGATAGCTTTTCAGAATTTCATGAAACAATAAAAATAAATTATCCCACCACTAAAACACCATGGGTAAACCCTAAATTACTAGTTGTGAAAACTTAAAATTTTTCATACTGTATGATCCAAACTACATACAATTCTGAAAAAGAAGATAACCATAAAAAAATCTAAGAAAATCTAAGTGGTATCCAGGAGTATGAGTAGAGGTGTTTGCAAAATGGAGCTCATATATTTAGAAGAGCGTGACTATTCTGAATGATGTTGCAATATTAGATAATGTCAGTGAAAATTTGTGAGAACTTTAAAAATATACAAGATAAATACACAGCATAATGCAAATTGTATATTAATATTTCAGTTAATAGTGATGTATCTATCTTGTGTCAGCAGCCATAATGAATATGTCACACTAATACAAGATGTCAATGACGGGGAAGCTTGGGAGGGCACACTGCAGCATGTGGACTGCATGGGCTTTCTCAGAACTTTCTGCTAATATTTAATGTAGATGAATTTCTAAACAGTCTTATTAAATAAGAAACACAGAGCAGAAACACAGGGGTACAAGCCGTAGAGATCAGAGCAATAGCCTCCAGCTAACCTTAGCTCACTGCGTCGCCGTAGCTTCCCAAGAGAACCTCTTCCTGTCTAACCTGTGCCTTTATTGCCTTCCTGTTCTGCCTTCTCATTGGCTCTTAACCCAGCCACCTCACATCCTCATCACTGCCTGTCTATACAGACCTCCAGGTCTCTATGGTGGGTACTGGGATTAAAGGCATGTGTCATGACGCTTGGCTGTGTCCTTGAACACACAGAGACTCTGCCTGCCATGTGATCGGATTAAAGGTGTGTGCCACCACCACCTGACTTCTGTTTATGGCTGTCTATGACTTCTGATCTCCTTGCAAACTTTATTTATTAACATACAAATAAAAATCACATTTCAGCACAAATAAAATATCACCACACCGAAACCCTCCTGCTGCAAAGTTTCAAAACACCAACAGAGAAAGGAAGCTCTGGTATGTTCAGCCTCACATTAATGTTATTTTTTTTCTTCTTTCACAGGCGAAACAACAGCTGCTTTCAAATGTCCAGTTCTTATTCTGAGTATGTTATGCTATACGGTTAAGAATTTGGAGTCAGTGTATAACTAGTCAACTTCTTGCTGTTATTTGTGTCATATTGTATCACATATCTGGATGGACTCAGGGGGTTCATGTGTCAGGAAGGAAGATGTGAAGACAGAGGTATGCGTTGCAGTCATGATTCCTGCAAGGGTCTCTGAATAAGTGTTATGGTGAAGAGGACCCGTCTTCTGGTCATCTCAGATAGCATGTGATCCTGCCAGCATCTTGTAGCTGTCCCTGCAAGACCTATGTCAGACTTCAAGAGTTTACTATTACCAGGTGATAAATCTGTGATAGTTAAAATTTCAAAAATGTGGTCATTGTTACAGCAAGAGCAGAAAGTTTATAGTCTCTCCAAAGTGTGTCTGTTTACTCCTTGGTTTTCTGACTCTTACTTCTTTCTTCCGTCACAAATAATTCATCCCTCATCCCTTGATCTCTGGAATTTATTTTCTTATTTTATTTAGCTTTGAAATATATATATATATAATGACAAATACTTCACTAAGTGACCCCATGGACAGCAAGTTGGATCCAGGAACTCTAAGAACCAGGCAGCTCAGTGATTGGGATGACCAGACATTAGTACTAAAGTTACACTTCCCAGAAAATTGGCATATCACTCTGAAACTTTGTAAAAACAAACATTTCCCTAACCCAAGTCAAAAGTCACCACAGCAAAATACAGTTGTACAGGGCTGAAGACAGGACTGAGAAAGCCACAAAACACAAGAATTATGTAAAGAAGTGTATATGGTTCAGGACCTTAAAGACTGGTCACATCATTTAACTCAACAATAATGTAAATAATGGACCAGAACATCTTTATGTTCAGTTTCTTACTTATGCACAATGTGTGTACAGTTTTTAAACAATTTTGTTCTTTTATTCTGTTTTTATTTATATAATACTGCTAAATTATAAACTTGTGAGAAGAAAAGTAATCTAAAACACTAAGTGATTGCTACATATAGTCCAATTTTTAAAAATAATGTAATTAAATTGTAATATGCCATGAGTATGAAAAAGAACAATTTTATCCCTAAGTGTATAAAAATCTAACTACAGGGAAGTGTTGCTGCTGGGCGTTGGTGGTGCATGCCTTTAATCCCAGCACTCAGGAGGCAGAGGCAGGTGGATCTCTGTGAGTTCGAGGCCAGCCTGGGCTACCAAGTGAGCTCCATGAAAGGCGCAAAGCTACACAGAGAAACCCTGTCTCGAAAAAAACAAACAAACAAAAAATCTAACTAGAAAATTAGCGATCAATGTTTGATATATACCATAGTAGTGAATTTGAATAAAAATACCATATAGTCCTGTCAAACTTGATAACAGAAAATTGAGTATGATTGAGAATAGTGTGTTTGTTGGTAGCCATGGGGTGAAGATGGCTGTGTTCAAAGTTAAATGCAAAAAGTGACAGAAGGTACGAGATGAACAAATTAGGATCTGAATCACACTATATTTGTAAAGTGCTGAAACATGCCAGGAATTTCAAAAGTAAGTATCCAGTAGTCATGGAAATTTTAAAAATATTATTCTCCTCTTACAGTCACATTTGCCACATTTGTTTTCCATTGTTTGAGTCACACTCAAGAATATCTCTCAAATGTTTTTCTCAACTGAGAAAAACATATTCAGTTTTTTTTTCATCCGGCAAGAGCATGTAAGTATTTTACATATCTAGAAACAAACACAAGAAATAATGTTCATTATTCTACTAGCAATGTTCAACTAAAAACAGAGAGATGAAAGAAGTCTATATTCTAGCTACTAATCGAAGGCACTGTTAAGCATTATTTTTCTACCACACTCCACATGAAAATTAACCCATAACACATATGTTATGTGTCTGTATATCTACACAAGGTGTCAAACAGAACGTCCTATTTATACTGTATTTATATAAAATCATGCGTTAACATGACTGAACTTCCAAATCCTAAATTCTTCCACAGCATTCATTCTTTACACTGTAATTGTTTAATAATTTTTGACACGACCCACTGCATATCTGTCTCAGTGAATTCTGCCACCCAAAGTACATTGTTTATACAATTGGGAAATTTCTTCCTGAACCTGCTCATTTTGTTCTAAGAGACGTTCACTATTGATACAGTTAACACCAGCTGTCATTCACATTGACAGTCTTCCTGCTAACATCATTGTTATCAGTTTTAGAAAAATTATAGATATCCCCCCCCCAAGATTATGAGTAAAGCTACTTTACTTCTAATTCTACCTGAACAGGTGGTAAAAACCTCAAGTGTCATTGTATTAGCATCGAGGTTCAGTTTAGAAACAAGAATTGCTTTATATGAGCTGCTGTTGCTTGGCAACATCTGGAGAAAGCTGTTGGAGGTAGTGAAAACACTGCATTCAGCATTGTCTGGTAAAAGCCCTTTATTTTCCATAGTTTTTATCAGCTTGCAATACAGTTGGCCTTTATGACATAATTTGAAAATCTGGGAACTAAGATTTTGATTATTAGATTACAACAAGGTTTGTTTTTACATAATGAGCCACAAGGAGAATGTGCTTCTCAGTTTTATTTAGATAATTTTACTATGTTAAAATAATATAAGACTTGATCTCACAAATCAAATTCTATGGAAATGTCATTTGCCCCAATATTTGGAAAATTTAATAGCCATAATTAAGTTTGTGTACCATTACAACAGAAAATAAAATGATACTGGAAGTATCTTTTCAACAACAATTAAATCATTAGAACTGGAAGGCCATAAGGGAACTTGAAAGCTGAATTAACTCATTTTTTTTGATCCAGTAGGACACATATACTGTCTTCAGATGATTTTTGTGCTCTGACCATTAAAAAACAATACATGATCATGTGTACACATTTCTTTAGTAGAGTCCCACAATGTAGTTTGGACTGTTTTCTCAACTCCTGGTGTTAAGTGATAATCCTGTCTCAGCTTTTCCAGTGTTCACATTATAGTTATAAGCCATTTTACCCATCTACACAGACCCAGTTTTAAAACATGGATATCATTAATAAAATCTTGTAAAAGCTTTTGTAGAAGTAAAATTTGATCTTGTATACTCATTGATGTTTAATATATGACATTTTGTATTTGCCTTGGAATCCCAGAAAGGGCTTCACAGAAAAGAGGATATTTGAAATATTGTGTGACAATGAATATTTACAATCTTATTTCTTCTTCTCGCTCTTACCATACCAGACTACATCATTAGCCTTCACTGAAATCAAGTATAACCATGTGTCTAGTAGTTTAAAACACAGCAGAGCAGGTCTTTTTATATAATTCCGGGGATAGCCCATAAAGCCCTTTCTTCTTCACTAACTAACATTGAAAAATAATGGAAATCACAAACTGTAGAGATGGAGTCACATGATGGAGAAAGCAGGAATCTATCGATTACCTTGCATAGTAGAGTTATGCTCTAGACAGGAACATTTTTATTTACCATATCTGGTATACATCTTTATTTTTAAAATATATTTTTAATAAAAATATAATTATATCATTTCCCTCTTCCCTTTCCTTCCTTTAAATCTTCACATGACTCCTCATATTTATCTATCTGTACATACATCATGTGCACCACACATATATAAATACAATCTGCCAAGACCATTTTTGTTATTTGTATATATATAGTTTTAGGGTTGAACTCTTTTTATTTTTTCTTCGAAAACCCATTAGGGTTCTCATCCCTTGGCAAATTCTCCTTCTCTCGGCAGTCAATACTTGTCCTTAGCTCTTTGTCTGAGGATTGACTTCCCGGAGATTTTCCCCATCCACATTAGCATCTCTGTTGATATTCTCATTGTTCATTTTGTTTGTGCAGCTGTTCTAGGAGACGCAGAATCACGGCAGCCTTTCTGGTCCTCCTGTCCTTATAATCTTTCAGCCCCCATTCTGCCAGGTTCCCTGAGACTTAGGCTCAGGCGTCGTCTTTTGGATTTATCTGTTTGAGGCTGAACTCTATCTTCCTGTGATCTTTGCGTTATGTCAAGGTTGTAGTTTTCTATGGTGGTCTTCATTTCCTGTAAAAAGAAGCTTCTTTGAGGAGGGGTAAGAGCCAACGTAGTTAGTAATTATACTGGTCTAGTAAAATATGAGTCAGGGTCTCTTCTGAACTCTATGACCTTTCTATGCCTGAGTGGTTGGCTAGAATTCTGATACCAGGAACAGCTCCCCTCTTAAGTCATTTAATGCTTAGTACCAACATCTGAGTGTCACTATTGTACCTTAAGGTTCAATCATTGTTACAGTTCGTAGGCATCACTGCTGGATAGCACTATTGACAATTTTTTCCTTTGGCAGCTTGCACGGCTTTTTCATACTATAGAAGCTGAACTGGAGGAAGAGGATTTTGGAGTTAGGTCCAGCTAGATTAGTCAGAGGACTGTTCTAAGTGTGCAGTGTCTTCAGCAATGTTGGGAACTTAACATCAACCTCTGTGAGGCAGCTAGGGGTAATAGCAAGAGCCTGTATAGTTTAGTGAGTCACTTGGACAAAACAGACTAACATCTGGAATGGGGAATTCTCATGCTTGGCGCTGGGAAACTTATTAGATAGTCTATAGCTCTTGTGTGGAGCATTGTCAGCCCAACTGGCAAAAATTCATCACACACACACACAGACACACACACACACACACAAACACAGAGCCATGTGCACATATGTATTCCATATAATTTTAGATAAACATAATATAATATTATTCCATGAGGAATATTATTTCCTCCTTCCCCTTCCACATTGACCTCCCTCCTACTTCTGAACTAGAGCCAACTCTCCATTTTCTCCTATCATTTCACCGGTGTCATGGTATTTTCCTCTCAAGCCACTCCACTCCACCACTGTCCCAATTTACATTTTTTATTTCTGCAACTACTCCAGGTTATATACTTGCACCTAAAGACTTGAGGCTAGGAACTATGGATTAGACAGGAGCATTTGTTTCAGATTTATCATAAGTAATAAATAAAATGCTGTGCTCCACCAGTGACATTTCAAGTGTTCGTTGTATAGAAAGTTGCCTTAAATTGGCTTCATTTAATACCCATGGTAATGAGGTTAAAGAGGGGAAATTGTGGAAAGGGATGCTACTGTAATAGAGGTATGTGACAGAGCAGAAGGAGGGTACACGCAAGGCCACAGACACACAAGACCCACGTATGGAAGGCTGGAGAGTGTTAGAAGGTAATGTTTGTTTACTGAGGTTCTACTTGGGAAAACTTCAGCTGTCTTTAACAGCTCTCGATATAATTTGAGAAGTACTAAGAAAACAATCCCAGCAATAAAAATAAACATAAAGTTTGAGTTGCAATATAAGCCCATTGATTAAGTAAATGCAGATGATATGATCTGGAGACAAGAAGGGGTCTATTTGGGAATAATATATAAAATAAAACCATATAATGTAAATATATCAAAGTAGACACTTGTATTGCAGATGTATTCATACACATGGCAACTGATTAGATGTAGTAATACCCAGAAAAAGAATACTGATTTATTATTATAAACTAGCCCCTATGCAACCATTGTATCTTTGCACTAACTCTGTAAAATAAATGCTACCATTGGCCCCATTTTACAAAAGAATACAACTCAAAGAGATTTAGTACAAGGCAAACATTACTTTATTGATAATTAAAACAGTAAGGGTTGAAACAAAAAAAATATAATGCTACTCCAGTGATTGATCACGAATATACTTTCAGACTGAGTTTGTGAGATGTTTGTACACTGTTTGCAAAAGGAGAGAAAGGAGGGAAATTTCCCTTGATGTGTTCGTTATGGAAAATTTTTATAAGGACAGCTTCGAACTCACAGATGCATTGCGAGAATAGTATAAAGAACTTCTAGATGCCTTTCACTCAAACGCTTTGTTCTTCCATAGCCAAAAGCACGTGGTGGCGTTTACTCTTTTCCTTTGTTAAAAGGGAAATGACCCTTTTACGTTTACATATTGACCCTAGAAGGCAATTAGAATTTGCAAATTTTATCTGACCTTTCAGAAGGAGTTGAATGCTAGATATAATTGAACAGAATGAATCGGTATAGATGGAGATCACTTAAAAAAAATCAATGAAATGTTTCAGATTTCAAGATGGAGAGGACTGAGAAGAAACTATAATTCAGCACAAGCAAGAGAGACCCTGTGCAATCATCAGAACTAGAACTGAGACATTCTCCCAGTTTAGGCCTGGATCACTGGCAGTGCGGAGGAAATCCTTGCATCGGAAGGTGGGGTTTGGCCACATTTCATCTACTTAGATATTAAATTAATTTTTATGTGATGAACTTTAAGGAAATTTTGAAAAGATGAAAATGTGTGAGTGTATTTCATAAGCATGATGTATATACTTACAGTTATATAGACTTTTACTCCTATTGAACAAAATACATTTTTAGAATAAATAGTTTTCTACATATCAACATTGTCACTGAGTACCAGAAGAATAGGTTCAATGTCCTTTGGAAATGTTCATAATTTCAAAAAAGAATTTCAGTTTTTCCTTGTAGTCTATGTTACCTAAATCTGCTCATTATACAGTGGAGTTTTAGAATATAACCAAGGGAAATATAGATAAAAGTTAAATAAGACAAGATATTCTGGGGCTGGAAAGATGGCTCAGTGGTTAAGAGCACTGCTTGTTCTTCCAAAGGTCCTGAGTTCAATTCCCAGCAACCACATGGTGGCTCACAACCATCTGTAATGAGATCTGGTGCCCTCTTCTGGCCTGCAGGGATACATGCAGACAGAACACTGTATACATAATAAATAAATCAAAAAGAAAAAAAGAAAAAGAAAAAAAAATATTTAAAAAATAAAAAAAAAAGATTATAAAAAAAAGACAAGATATTCTGATGTTCCTTCTCAAAAACACTAGTTCACGACATGGGGGTGTAAGATGAAAATAAATATATATAATTAATCTCAAGATCTGTATGTTTGTCTATGTTTATCAAAAGGTTGTTTTATTAATTATCTCACAATCAGCACAAGATACTCTCTAATAGTTTTCCTTCTTCAGCATCCTTATTTTGTGAGTGGAGATAGTATGTACTGCTAATATATAATTGTATGTCCTGATGGCACCGTATTCTAACGTAGTATCTTGGGCTATAGACATGGTTCTTTCTTAAGCATCTATGTGGAAATATATTTTAATGGAGAAAGAGGGAAGGCTCAAGAATAAATTACCTTATACCCACATTGATGTAATAAATGTCACCTGCCTTGCCAGAATTTTCAATAGAATATAGCTTTCTTTGTGAATACAAATTGATTAATCTTTTACTTCTGCTTGTTTGAATCACATTCGAACTATAGTTTCATGTGCATTTTAGTCTTGTTGATTTCCTGGCAATATGGAATACATATGTTTGAAGCACATTTAGTTTTTCCTTATTTTATGAATTTAGGTATCTTGAAAGTATGACATGGTAATGATTGCAAGAAGTGAAATTAGGATTGGAAAGTGACCCAGTGGGTGAAGTCCTTGCTGTACAAGTACATGGGGACATGAGTTTGGAACCTCAGCACTCACATAACAGTCAGGCATGAAGCTCTATAATCCCAAACTCTAGCAGTGCATAGACAGAAATATCATGGGCCTTTTGGTCAAGCCAATCTTGTCTAAGCAGTGAGGTCTAGGTACCGCAAGAGAGTCTGTCTCAAAGCATAGGGTGGAAAGTGACAGAGGAAAACATCCTATGTTGATTTTTGGCTTAAACACACAAGTATGGGTTAGCTTACTTTCAGAAATATCTACCCATATACAAACACACACACACACACACACACACACACACACACACACACACACACCTACCCACAGATTAAGATTAGCACATGGTCGACTGGCTATGTATGAAAAAACAATAACAAAAGATGCTTACTCCTCAGAAGCCACAGAGATGGAGTAAGCATTTTGCTTATTCTCAGTAACTGATTCTCTTTTACTCAGGTCCTATGCTCTCCTTTGAAGCAGATTTTCTTTATATACAGAGTCGTGATTAATTTTAATAAATCACAGTTTGCTACTCCAAATGCTTCTTTTATTATTTATTTTGAGATTGTAATATAATGACACATTTTTTCCCTTCCTGTTCCTCCCTCCAAAATCTCCCATATACCTCTCCTTTCTCTCTTTCATGAATTCATGGCCTCTTTTTTTCATTGTTATATAAATACTTTAAAAAGCATAGACAGGGATGGATGGAATACAGGGACAAGTGGCCAAACGAATGGAAACATATGAACTGTGAACCAGTGGCTGAGGGGCCCCCAACTGGATCAGGCCCTCTGAATGGGTGAGACAGTTGATTGGCTTGATCTGTTTGGGAGGCATCCAGGCAGTGGGACCTGGTCCTGTGTTCAGTGCATGAATTGGCTGTTTGAAACCTGGGGCTTAGCTTGAAACCTGGGGCTTAACAGAGACTCTTGGCTCAGCCTGGGAGGAGGGGACTAGACCTGCCTGGGCTGAGTCCACCAGGTTGATCTCAATCCTCCGGGGAGTCTTTGCCCTGGAGGAGATGGAA
>CABHPP010132924.1:46727-66873 GCA_902168425.1 Peromyscus attwateri
ATATCTAATTCTCTCTCTATATATATATACATATATATGTATATATATATATATATCTTTAGGAGTTCTATTAATTTTATATTCATTTAGCAGAATAATAGTAGTAGATTCTCCACTAGGACATATGACCTACTTGACCTTGAGTTATTAGCACCTTTAGAAATCCAGGCATGAGTTCAGTCTTGTGCAGCATCAGAAAGAAGTTGTCTATTCCCATAACATTTGTCCCACAATTGCACCAGTGGTAATATCTTGCCAGGCCAGTCCTTATAGTAAGCCACAGAGTAAGACTGATGAATGCTTTTCTCCCCCAGCAGCATGCATAGCCCTTTCTAGCACTGCAAAAGCTAGCCAGAAAAAAAAAATCTTTCAGGGCAATCAGCTTGATTCCTCCATGTTTTATGACACAAACTTCCGAAGTTTTTATGAATAGGGTTTTACTGTGAAGTGCTGGAAGGTAGGTAAAAAGAATAATCTAATTAGCCTGAGATGTTTTGGGTGTCTATGGAACCCCACTGACCAAAACTCACCCTGACACTGAGTTTTTCTTTTTTTCCCTTGATGCCCTATGGTGTTTAGGAGAGGATGTCTCAGTCCTTCCTTATAGGTTAACCTTATAATCTGGAAAGCTTCTACAGTAGCAGGCTTCTGTTTGGCTTTTTATTTCAGATGTCTTTATCCTATTAGCTATTCTTAACATAGTCCCACTCCATTCTCCATCCGACTTAGCCCATCCTGCCCCATTATTCCACTTTTCCCTTTATAGCTTTTTCTCTCCCCTCTTTGAAAAGTCACCCCATTTTATTTTATGTGACTATACGGGTCCTGTGTATGCAAACACGTGGGTCTGCATCTATGTGTGTTTCTTGTGCTTTCTCTTGGGCACTTTTTTTTCTGTTTGTTTTGTCCTCTTTCAATTTGTTTGCTTTTGTTTTGTCTTATTTTGTTATTGTGACTTAGATGCCAGTTTGTTTTCTACTGAGAGACAGAATGAATGTGGATCAGGATGGGAAAGGAGGTGTGGAGGAACTGGTAATTAGAATATATTGTATAAAAAAAACCCCTATATTCAATAAGAGAAAATAAAATAAAAGCTACCACTAATGCCCTCAAATAGTTTCCTGACTTCTACAGGTACTCCTCTTTAAATATAGATTTATAACGATTCAAATACAGGTTCCACATATGAAAATAACATGTGACCTTTTTTCTGCGTTTGGATTATATCACTTCGATTATTATTTTTCAGTTCTACTTATTTACTTGGAAATATAATTATTCTTTCTAGCCAAATAATATTTCATTGTGTAAATGTATCACATTTCATTATCCATTCATCAGTTGATGGGCATCCAAGTAATTTCCATTTCCCGGCCTCTATAAATAGAGCAACAATGAACATGGATGAGCAAGTGTCTTTGCAGTAGATGACTCGGAACTGAAATCAAGATAACATTGGTGTACATGTTTCTTAGGCATGACATTCTATCTATCACTGTAAAACATTAAGATGGTTAATGTATTTTATTACTTATATTCAGGTAAAGCTATTTAAAGAAGACATTGTATAATGTATAATAGAAAATGAAACAAAGTATTACAGAAAAAAAAAAAACCCAAGCATAGTGGCACATGCCTTTAATCCCAGCATTTAAGAGGCTGAGAAAATCAGATTTTTATAATTTCAAGGATAGCATGCTGTGGTGTTTTGAATGAGAATGCCCTCCATAGGTTCTTATATTGGAATACTTGGTTCTCAACTGTCGGACTGTTTGGGAAGGATTAGGAGCTGTGGCCTTGTTAGAGTAGGTATGCTATTAGGGCTGGACTTAGAAATTAAAAATCAAATCAGTCCTTCTCTCTCTCTCTCTCTCTCTCTCTCTCTCTCTCTCTCTCTCTCTCTCTCTCATCTGCTAGAGATCGTGGCTCTTAGTGCCACGCCTGCCTGCCTTCCACCATGCTTTCCAGCATGATGATCTTGGACTAACCCTCTGAAAATGAAAGGAAGCCCCCAGATAAATGCTTTCTTTTAAAAGCTGTTTTGGTCTCCCCCATGCCACCCCAGGAATAGAACAGTAACCAAGACACCTGTTTATACATTGAAAGGCAGTCCATTGAGGCATGTATAGTAAGAGCCTGTCTCCAAAAAAAAAAAAAAAGAAAAAAGAAAGAAAAACACAAAAAAATAAAATATACACAACAATGACAAAGATCCCACCAGAAAACAGAACACACACACACACAAACCCTCTGTAGTAGGAGGAGAATAGAGAGTTATTTGCGTGTATTCCCAAGCTGAAATCTGAAGTAGATACATTTCTTTGCCTTTGAAGAATCTCCCCCAAGGAGTTCCTGGCTGCACCGCTTCGCACTCCTATTAAATATTAGTAAGTGTTAGGCCTTCCTTATATCCACATCAATATTTGTTGTTTTCTTTTTAAAAGTGTTTATTTTTCTTATCTTAGGTTTTCTTTCTGAAGTAAAATGAAATCTTAAAATAGATTTCATTTGTATCTCCCTGATGGTTAGGGGTGTTACAATTTTGAAAAAAAAATGTTTCTTTACTTTTGTTTCAGGTTTTGAGAAATCTCTTGTAGTTTCATGACTCATATTTAATTTGATTGTTTATGTTCTAGATGTTAATTTTTTGAATTCTATGTATATTCTAGGCACTAACCTTCTGTGAAATTTATAACTGAGAAAAAATTTCTTCCTTTTATATGGGCTGTTTCTTTACTCAAACAATGCTGCCATTTGCTGTACAGAAAGTTTTTGGTTTTATGTGGTCCCATTTGTGTGTTGGTCTTAGTATGTGTCTACCAAAGTTCTTTTCAGAACGTCATTTCTTGTGCATATAAGATGAATTGTAATAAACAGTGTTTCTGAGAAGCAGAACTGATAGAGTGAATGGGTACCAGCATGGTACTGAAGTCCGGATAATTGCTGGAGAGTTGATGGTCTTCATCTCAATTAGAGGCCCATGAAGTTGATTCCAATATCAGAAAAAGGAATGTCTCAGCAACAGGATGTTCAGAGTGCTAGGAGAGTGAAGGAAAGTAGCCATTTTTTTTTCTTTCTTCCATGTCCTTTTATCTGTGCTGCCAACAGAAGGTGCCACACACACTTCCTGTGTGTCTTCTTGCCTCAAATGATCTTGTCAAGAAAATCCTTCATAGGAATGTAGGAATGCCCCGCAATTTGTTTTAGTTGATGCTAGATCCAGTTAAGGTGATAACAAGATTACCCATTACTAAGTGTATCCACTATTTTCTCTTCTAACAAGTTCTGGATATCAGGTTTTATTCCTTTTTGAGTTGAGTTCTTTGAAGGGTGAAAGACAAAATCTATAGTGTTATTTTTCTATGTGTAGCTTTCCATTTGAACTGGCACAGTTTGTTGGAGAAGCTGTCCTTTTTCCAATGCAAATTTTTGACATCTTTATCAAAAGTGAACTTGATGTAGGTGTGTGGATTTATATCCAGGTCCTCAGTTCTATTCCACTGAGTAGCATGCCTATATTTTCCTTACTTCAGTACCATGCTATTTTTATTACTATATCACTGCCCCAAAACTTAAAACCGGGTGTGGTGATGCTTCAAGCAGTGTTCAGATTGTTCTGTATTATTTGCTTATTCTGGGTCTTTTTTGTCCATACTAATTTTAAGTTCAATAGGCCAAGAATATGAAATTTCAGAATGCTTTGCCAAAATGAGATATCTATACCATATCCCCTCCTCCCAAGGTTCAAGCATTGTCACGAAAGAGGTGAAGAGGTGACTGAAGGATTGCAAGAGCTAGAGGTAGGGGTTATATGGTGACACTGTTTTCTGGACACAGCAGAGGTGAGCAGACAGTGACTTTGATTGTATGTACAAGACATACACAAGGTCAAGCCAGACAAAGTGAAATCATGGAATGGGGATTTGATCAGGAAATTCCATCCCATGTTGAGGAAATATTGGCAACTGATGGCTACTGGAATAGAGACTATCCTTTTTTTTCAGAGGAGCAGCCTCTGGTAGGCTAACATGCTTCAATTACATGCATGTATATATTAGTAGCAAAACCCAGACTCTATCTAGTTACCAAGGTTTCTAGTGCTGCCCACCTAAGTGCTACTGAAATGATTAAAGGGTCATTTATAATCATTAATTTACTAAACCAGCATGACCCTTTACATCAATTTATAAACATATGTCCTTATACCTAGAGATAAATAAAATCTTCATACTTCATCAAGGAAACTTCTCTTTGCAAAAGACTACTAAAGAAAACCAAAACCGAGCTTGGTGGTGGTTCTGCACGCATTTGGTCCCAGCACTTGGGAGGCAGAGGCAGGCAGATTTCTGATTTGAAGCCTGCCTGGTCTACAGAGTGGACAGCTAGGGCTTCAAAGAGAAACCCTGTCTTGAACCCCCCTCCCCACCACCACATCCCCAGAAGTTATTAAGAAAACCATAACCAATGGAAGTGCAGAGTTTTGGAGCCCAGTCCAAATTGATACATCTATAAAACACTCCTGAACATAAGGCTCAGGGAACATGGGGAGAGATTCCAGGAAGATTATAAGAGCCAGAATATCAGTGATTTTATGTGAGGTCATGTCTAACAAATATCAAAGCTATACCCAAAGGTACTGCCCAGGCATGAGCTGAACAAAGGTGACACCAAAGAATATTCCAAATTGGACAGGGAAAAGTCCATGAGGTCCTAACCCTACACAAACAACAACCAGCAACTGACAAAAGTTGGGAACAGGGGAGGACTTCCCCAGAGAAGAGCACACCAATTGGTTGTCCAGTGCTAAGTGATCAGTCCTGAAAATATACATATCAGTAAAATTATACTCAGCAAGCTATACCTGGGAATGTATATGCATATACAGATTCATATATGAATGCAATAGCAAGTTGTGAAATAAAAGAGGCGATAAATTTGAGGAGGAGAGAGGACAGGTATATAGGAGGATTTGGAGAGAGGACAGGGAAGAGAGACACATAAGTAGATTACAACCTAAAGAAAAGTCTAAATAAATAACACAACATAAAAAAATCACACACATAGACACATATACATACAGAGAAGGAGAGAGAGAGTGAGAGAGAGAGAATATGTGTGAGGGAATCTAGAATCTTGGTAGTGAAGACAGGAGAAAAAAATTGGATGGGGTGGAATGGCTGTGGACTTGATCAAAACACATTTGCACATACAACGTTCTTAATAAATAAAAACAAACAAGGAAAGGAAAGATGTCCCTCAAGCAAAGGATCATATTATCCTTGAGTTTTTTTAATCTTTCACTCTCCTAGTTTTTATATGACTCCATTTTTTCTTCCCCACTGCTTCCTCTTTTTACCCCATTTTCATACAAAAGATAAAACATAGCAAAATCCTGTATGGTGGAACTAGGTGGCTCCACCTAGGAGTTTAGTTTGGCATAGATTTTTCATTTTTTATTGATTCTAGTTTTGTGTCCCTAAAATATACTTATCACAATTAAGCTGTGAGTCCCTAAAAGCAAACCTTACTGAAAAATACAGGCATATTTATATTCATTTTATAATATATTTTACCAGTTATCAAAGAAATTCCAATACCTGACAAAGGCGTAGGAACCTGTAATCTACTATTTGTGATGTGAAATTTTAATTTATAGTATGTTTTCAATGTTGCTCATTTATAAATAAATGATATTTAATCAACATTGAAATAAAACAGTTGGTAAATAAAATTATGTCAATATAAATGGTATATTAAAAATGCCATGTCTAATATCACATTGTATCAGGATAAAAATTATTAAAATTGTTCGATTATTAACAAACATTTTCACACAGAAATAGAATATGGTTTAATTCTTCCTGATATGAACTAAACTTCAAATTCTCAGGATATTTATGGCATATTCACTGCGATGTGGCAAACTGTCCTGATGCTGCCATGTTAAAGAATTGCTAACATTTCTCCCATGCAGAGATTCTTAGGGAATAACATATGTCACAATTCAAGAACCTGAACAGAATTCTATTTAAACCTCTTGGTTCTGAAGGAGAGAGTGCTCAGGTGTTTATTTGTCACATTTCTGGGAGGAATGCCAGGCTCCTTGAACATTACTGTTTCTAAAACTTTATGTCCTCTCTTTTAACTTGTTCCTCTGAAAAAAAGTGCACCAGCATTAAAGAATAGCTAACTAGACTCCAAGTGTTTGTATTTGTGCTGCATGAGGAAAAGATAAACAGTAAACACAAAGGTGAGTATAGCTTAATGTGTTTCCCATTAGTTTTTTCACGAATCAAAATTTTCCTGTGATTGCTATACATAAGTTCATATCAATAATTGAAGACAGAATCCAATCATACTAAATGCCCAACATTTTTATTTCATTTCTTTGAGTCTTTAAGGAAACTAATAAATGCAAATCCCATTAGTCTTTATTTATTTTTTTTTTTTTAGAATTGGGAAAACAATAAAATCAGTCAATGCTAGGCCTGAGCTAATGAGTGAGACATTCTTGTTGCTTGTATGTGATCTTTTATTTTCTATAACAACATATACTATGAATTTCATGTGATTACATTTTAAGTGGCTATATGATGCTTCAGATGTAAATTATGTCCACTGAAATACATCAAATATATCTCCATGTTGAAGTATAAGATGTCATGAGGAGGAGGAGAAAGTACAGTCCTCCAATTTTTGTCTTAGTTAGGGTTACTATTACTGTGATGAAGAACCATGACCAAAAGCAACTTGGAGAGGAAAGGGTTTGTTCAGCTTACATTTCCCAAACACTGCTTATCACCAGAAGGAAGTTAGGACAGGAACCCAAACAGGGCGAGAACCTGGAGGCAGGATCTGATGCAGGGGTGATGAAGGAGTGCTGCTTACTGGCTTATTCCTCATGGCTTGCTTACCTGCTTTCTTATAGAACCCAGGCCCACCAGCCCAGTGGTTGTACCACTCACAATGGGCTGGGCTCTACCCTATCAAACATTAATTAAGAAAAACTCCAAAGATCTGCTTACAGATGGATCTTCTAGAGGTATTTTCTCAACTAAGATTTCCTCTTCTCATGATTCTTCTGTATGTCAAGCTGACATAAAACTAGTCACCACACCAGAATATTAAATTATACCAAATGACCAACATTTTGAGTTCATTATTTTGAATTTTTAAGGAAACCAAAGAATGCAAATCCTATTAGCCCTGCTTTTTTATTTTACAATTTTTTTGGTAGTTGTAGTTGTTTTTAAATTGGGGAAAGTGAAATGGGTTAATGCTAGTCCAGGCTAATGAGTGAAACATCCTCATTGCTGGTATATGCTCTCCTATTTTCTAGAACAACATGAATTATGACTGTCAAGTGATTACTTTTCAAATGACAATATGATATCTGGGGGGTAAATTAAGTTCACTACAATATGAAACAAATATTTTCATCTTGAAGTAAACGGTTCAGTCATGAGAAGGAGGAGGAAAAAATCTCTATCCAAATTGTAATCAAAATGGAAGGCTGTAATGAATATAATACTTTGGGATTAACTACGTATGTACATAGAAAAATGAATAGAGGGCAGGAAACTGGGTGCTTTGAGAAGAATAAAAAAAGAGTATACTGAAGGCCAGTGTGGATGATCTGAGGTGTTAGGAAACTGATAAATGGCATTGTATGTGGATTGCTAAGTATACCATTAGGTATAAATTAGTAATATATAGGTAAAATTGTACACATCTTAATGCTATATTTCTATTTTTTGATGTTGTTCTTCTCTCATATATTACATCCCAACTACACTTTCCTCTCTCTCCCTTCCCTCCCCACCAAGTCTCTTCCCTGAACCTCCCCTCTTCCCAGCATCCACCCCCTCCTCTGCCTCCCCTCAGAAAGGAGCAGACGTCCCAGGGACATCAACGAAACACAGCATAAAAAGCTGAAACAATGCCAGGCACATACAATCACATCAAGGCTGGATGAGGCAATCCAGTAGGAGGAAAAGACACCCACGGGTAGGAGAAAGAGTCAGAAACTGCCCCAGGTCCCACTGTTAGGAATCCCACAAGAACACCAAGCTACTCAGCCATAACATACATGCAGAGGACTTAGGTCAGACCCCTACAGGCTCCCTGATCACTGAAAGCCCCTATGAGTCCCCATCAGTTATTGACTCTGTGGGCTGTGTTCTCATGGTGTCCCTGACTCCTCTGATTCCTGTGATCCTTCCTCCCCCTCCTCCACAGGACTCCCCCTAGCTCCGACCAATGTTTGCCTGTGGGACTCTACAGCTGCTCCTTTCAGTTGTTGGATGAAGTCTCTCTGGTCTCTTTGATGAGGACTCTGATAAGCTCTGGTTCCAGAACACTCTGCAGGCAAGACAAGCTGTAGGTCAAAGTTTTTGTGGCTGGGTTGGCGTCTCAATCCCTCCCCTGGAAATCTTGCCTGGTTACAAAAGGTGGCCTGTTCAGGCTCTGTGTCTGTCATTTTTAGGAGCCTTTGCTAGGGTTGCCCTCATAGATTCCATGGAGTTTCCCATGTGCTGTGGAATAATCCCTTTGTGCACTGTGAAGATATATCACTGTGATTGGTTTAATAAGCAAGCTGAGTGTCTAATAGTTGAACAGGATAATGTTAGTCAGGAGAGCCAGATTGGAGAAGTCTGAAAAGGCAGAACTGTGGAAGGGCAGAGTCAGAGAGTCACTGGCAAATGCAGAGAAGCAAGATAAGAATTTTATACTGAGAAAAGGTACCAAGATATGTGGCTAAACATAGATAAGAATTATGGGTTAATTTACATGTAAGAATTAGCTAGTGACAAGCCTGAGCTATTGGCCGATCATTTATAATTTGTATTAAGCCTCCAAGTCAATTATTTGGAAAGCACCTGCTGGGTATTTGGGAACAGACAGGCAGGAGAGAAATGTCCAACTACACATGGTACCTAACTTGGGGCAGGAATTTACACATAAGACCTAAAAAAGCTTTAAAAAGGATTCTAACATACAAAAAGAAGTCAAGCACAGCTTCTTGGTAACTGTCTTTTCTCTGGTAGGCTTTGTTTGCTGGTGGTGAACAGAGGCACGACTCCTTTAAAAGAAGGCTTCCTGGCTTGGTACTAGCAGCAAAAACAGGTGGCTCTTTTAAAAGGCTCTGCTGCCAAAGACTTATATGCTGTTTATGAGCAGTGGGTGGCATGGACCTAGAAACTTCCTAGTGTTGGGGTGGTAAACACAGCTCCCAGAGCTGGTGATAAATGTGGCTTCACCATGAGACTAGACTCTCAGGGAACCAAGGGGAAGGAGCCAGCACCAGCATGCCAGGATTTAAGTAACACAGCAGGTTTTCTTTCTTTTTTTTTTTTTTTTTTTTGTCACACAGACAGAAAAGGTTACAGATGTGCAGTAAGGACAGATTCAGACAAAAGAGCCATGAAAACAGATTACAGTGTGTTTAAAAATATATGTAGGCTTGGGAGAAAAGAAAAAGAGTAGAGAAAGTCTTTAAAAGGGGAATAGAGTAATAAAAATATGATAAGCCATGTAAAGACAGGAAATACACAGAGAATCTGAATTCTGTATTTTATTATGTTGTCTTTGAATTTTTTGACCATTAATTGGTGAATGATAACTGCTAAGAGACATTTGAGTATGAAAGCTGCTAGATTAAATCAACCTATATATTTTAAAATTATCTTGACTTCAAAATTGAAGTAAAAAGAAATATTATTTTGGGGGAGAGGTTATGCTTTTGTTTCCACAGTAAATAAGACACTATGGATTCATTCTGGTTAAGAAAAATCAGGTTTAGCTGGGCGGTGGTGGCGCACGCCTTTAATCCTAGCACTTGGGAGGCAGAGGCAGGCGGATCTCTGTGAGTTCGAGGCCAGCCTGGTCTCCCAAGCGAGTTCCAGGAAAGGCACAAAGCTATACAGAGAAACCCTGTCTCGAAAAACCAAAAAAAAAAAAAAAAAAAAAAGAAGAAGAAAGAAAAATCAGGTTTGATTAAGGAAGAACCCCTGAAATCCTGACTACTAACATAAGAAAAAAACCTGGAAGAACTGCAAGACACATGATGTATATTTTACCTGCTCAAACACAAAACAAAAATAATCTTTGGCTAACTTGCGTACAATATGCAGTCCATACTTATATTAATACCCATATGTATGTTGCCTTTAAAAATTTGTGTGTTTTCAGAGAAAGGGGACCAGATGCCAGTGAAAACAGGTGGCCTAGGTGATCCAGCATTTCAAAATGCCTCTGTTACAGTTTCCTCCGAGTTCTGCATCCAGAACAGCTTTAAGGCTGCTGGCTGAGATGATCCAGCCTCACAGAATACTCCAGTCAGGGATTGACCATAATCCTAAACTTTCTGAGGGTCCCCCAAAGATTACAAGTGCCCCAAATCAACAGGAAGTAATCTAGAGAACTATGCCCACATTTTCAAAAATAAATTATGAATGTTTGTCATCATTTAATGGTGTTGGTTACAAGTTGTTATGGATAACAGTCAGGAAAAACACCAAACAAAGGAGATTAGATTCAGCAATCTTGTTCTGAAAAGAAAAATGTGGGAATATAGAAATGATAAGATAAAAGGGTAAATTATTGAATCTACTTTAACCCTAAAAACAACTATTAATCTTATTGTGTGTTTGTATGGATTTTGGTTTATTGATACTAATTTGAAGTTAATTTTGTTATACTGTATACATATTTATACTCTTGTTTAGGGTATTATGTTTATACAGCTCATTAAAAATGTAATATGAAATTAAGTCATTTGTAATAGTCAAACTTATAGTCATGTTAGGTATGTTTTCAAGGTCATACAGAGATATATTTCAAATAGATAAACAAACTTCAAACACTTCAAAGACCTTTAGAATATGGCATTAAAAATGTTTTAAGAACTTAGACTTTTCTCAACAGTGAGACACGTCTGCACCTGGCAGTCCCAATTACTTCAAAAAGGATAATGGACATTGAAGAAACTCCATAAGTAGTTTGTTTTCTTTATGTCAAAAGCTATCCATATGGACAAAGAAACTGCTATTGCCTCAATTTCTGGCAGTTACTGTCCAAACTGGACCAGCAGGATGCAAAAAAGGTGACTGCTGAACTTTGCCAAGACAAGCCAGGACAGTCCTTCAGAATTCCCTGCTTCACAAGAAAGTCTGTCAGATATGCTAGTCCTATAGGCCAAACATGGATGCCTCAATGTTGCAGAGAAACTTTGGGTGACTGTGCAGGCAGTCTGATGTCCCTGTCATTACATAACATTTCATCCTTCTGGAGTCTTTGATGGCGTTGAAGACTAGATAGACATAATTTTTCTTAGGTATGATGAAAGGGTAAATTAGATATAAAACTTTGGACTCACCAAGATAGGATGGACAATTAAATGTTTTCTCTGATTTTGTCAAATACAAATAGACAAGATGCTGTGGGATGTCTTTCTGTATGATATGAATATGTGTTGCTCTGATTGGTTGATAAATAAAGCTTCATTGGCCTATGGCAGGGCAGGATGGACCCAGGTGGGAAAATCCAAAGGAAATAGTGAAAAGAGAAAGGCAGAGGTGGAGGAGACACCATCTTGCTGTCCAGAGAGCAGCATGTAATGGTACTCAGGTAACTCCATGAAACATATGATGACATATAGATTAATAGAAATGGGCTGAGTTTAAATGTAATAGCTAGTCAGAAATAAGCCTAGGCTAATGGCTGAGCAGTTATAATTAATATAAGCTTCTGAGTGATTATTTTATAGTTGGGCCATGGGACTGCAGGGGCCTGGCAGGACTGGAGAAACCTTCCTACTACCACTAGATATTGTAACTATAATTCTTACTTGATTTACTGTTTTTGTTGTATATAATCTTACTATGTTGAAGTTAAAACCTTCCTTTTTAATTAGACAAAAAGAGGGAAATGCTGTGGAATAATCCCTTTGTACACCATGAAGATATGTCACTGTGATTGGTTTAAAAAACAAGCTAACTGGCCAATAGCTGAACAGAATAAAGTTGGTCAGGAGAGCCAGAATAAGAGAATTCTGGGAAGAGGAAAGGCTGAGTCAGAGAGTTGCCAGCAAATGCAGAGAAGCAAGATGAGAATGTTGTGCTGAGAAAAGGTCCCAAGACATGTGGCTAAACATGGATAAGAAGTATAGATTAATTTAAGTGTAAGATTTAACTAGTAACAAGCCTGAGTTATTGGCCAATCATTTATAATTTATATTAAGCCTCTGAGTCAATTATTTGGGAAGTGGCTGCCAGCTATCTGGGAGCAGGTGGGTGAGAGACAAAAGTACAACTATACCCATGCACAGGTTTCCGCCTTGCTCCTGCAATGCCCCCAAATCCAGTCATTCCTCCCAGTATTTTTCCCTCCTTCTCCACACTCCAACCTGATTCTTCCTGTTCCCAAGCCCACTGCCCTCGGTCCACTTGTGAAATCTATTCTATATCTCCTTCCCAGGTAGATCCTTGCATCCCCTCTTAAGACCTCCTTTTATTTAGCTTCTTTGGGTCTGTGGATTATCATGATTACCTTTTACATTACAACTAAAATCTACATATAAGTTATTACATACCATGTTTGTCCTCCTGTGTCTGGAGTATCTTATCCAGGATGAGTTTTTTTTCTAGTTCTATCTATTTGCCTGCAAATTTTATTATGCCATTGTTTTTAACAGCTGAGTAATCCTACATTAAGTAAATGTACCACATATTCTTTATTCATTCTTCAGTTGAGGGATATCAAGCTTGGCCAGTTCCTGGCTATTATGAATAAAGCTACTATAAACATAGTTTAGCAATGTTTCTTGTGATTAGGTGAAGAATCCTTTGGGTATATGTCCAGGAATGATATACCTGGGTCTTGAGTTAGATTTATTCCCAATTTTCTGAGGAATGACCATACTGATTTCCAAAGTGGATATACAAGTTGCACTCCCACCAGCAATGGAGGAGTGTTCCCCTTGTTCCACATTCTTGAAAGTGTGAGCTGACACTTGTGTTTTTGATCTTAGCCATTCTGACAGGTGGAAGATGGAATCTCAGAGTTATTTTGATTAATATCTCCCTAATAGCTAAAGATGTTCAATACTTCTTTAAGTGTTTCTTGGCCATTTTGAGTCCTCTGTAGAGAATTCTCTGTTTAGACATATATCTCATTTTTAAATTGGAATATTTAGCTTGTTGAATTCTAATTTCTTGAGTTCTTTATGTATTTTGGATATTAACCCTCTCTCAGCTACAGACTTGGTGAAGATCTTTTCCCATTCTGTGACTGCTGTTTTGTCCTATTGACAGTGTCCTTTGCCTTACAGAATCTTTTCAATTTCACGAGGTAATGTAGAAGTAACCATTTTATTTAATAAGAAACACAGAGCCAATGCAAAGATAAAAGCCCAAGAGGTCAGAGCTAAGAGCCTTACCCTTCCTGCTTCAGCAATCCTCTTCAGCCAAGAGAGACCTACTTCCTGTGTGTTTGTCTTTATACAGACTTTCTGTTCTGCCTTCTCATTGGTTGTAAACCCAACCACATGACCACCTCTTCACTGCCTGTCTGTACAGACCTCCAGGTCTTCTATGGTTGGTACTGAGATTAAAGGCATGTGTCTCCAATGCTGGCTGTATCCTTGTACACACAGAGATCTACCTAGCTCTGCCTACCAAGTGCTGGGATTAAAGGCGTGCACCACCACCACCCAGCCTTTGCTATGGCTCTAATAGCTCTGACCCCTGGGCAACTTTATTTATTAATATACAAATAAAATCACATTTCAGTACAAATAAAATATCACCATTTTATTAATTGTTGATTTTAGTGCCTGCACTATTGATATTCTGGTCAGGAAGTTGTCTCCTATGTCAGTGCCTTCAAGGCAACTCTCCACTTTCTTTTCTATCAGATTCAGTGTATATGGTTTTATGTTGAAGTCTTTGATCTACTTGGACTTGAGTTTTGTTCAGGGTGATAGATACAGATCTATTTGCATTCACCTACATGTCTATAACTGCCTACACATGCAGTTATACCAGCATTTGTTAAATATGCTTTCTTTTTTCCATTGTATAATTTTTTTGTTCATTCTTAAGTGAACTGTGAATTCATATGTATCTGGTACTGAATGTTCTCTTTTACAGTTGTGTTCTCTGTCTCTATCTCTCTATCTCTTTGTCTCTGTTTCTATATCTCTCTCCCTACCATGAGATACATGTTCCATACACTCTATTTGAAACTACATACTATTTATCAAGGTGAGATTTCAAAAGAATATGTAGGAAGCAAATGACAACCTCAGTGATAAAGATTGAAAACAATGGGATTGAATCCTCACCAGCAGAGGGTACTCACAGACTTAAAGCCTGACAGGCATAGACAGATTTTGCTTGATGCTGGGCTAAGACCCTATTGTCAAGAAGTTTAAGAAGAATATATTTTGTTTCTGGTTATTGATTTTCTAAATTTTAAAGAGTAAAGCTGATGGTTAGATTTAACATGAATCTATTTTTAGACAATTCCATCATTTTGTACATAATTCATTTATTCATCCTACCATCTACAAACTAATCATTGATAATTTCTTTTTACATATGTGGAGGAAAGGTCAAAAAGGTTAAACATGTTTTCAAATGAGACTCAGCTAAGGTTGGGAGAAGAAACATAATGTTTGTATTTTTGCTTGAGTACAGTGATAAGCAAATATGGCTCTCTGTCTTCTATCTATCTATCTATCTAATCTAACATCTATCTGTCATTTATCTATCTATCTATCTGAATATACATATTTATGCTGTAAGTATGAATATCTTTAGGTTAATCACCTAAATTTTGCTTCTTTTCACATGGAATCATAAGTTTCTCATGTATATTAATAAAATGAGCATTGGTAAATTATTCTTATGATTCCTTTATGTGAGGAAATCTTTTAAAACCCAGATTATGATCAAATTGACCTGTCACTACATCTTTTTTCCTTGCTCTTGAGTAAAACCCTGAAGAATGCATTGTAGAAAAGGATTTCCCTCAAGAGCCATCCTTACTAATTTGTCACACAGACAAAAAAGCAGAAAATATTAAATAGAAACATCTGTTTCATGCCAAATATAAATTTGGTCAAACATATTTTTGCTTATTTTTTCTTCCATGCAGTTTTGAACATTTTCCTAAATTAACTCAGAATAATTAAGGATATTTTCTAGATAGATAACATACTTTATATTTTACTCATCATACTCTGAAGTGGACATACATTTGCAATGATAACATATGTATGCTAGTGCATGTGTGTGCATATATGTGCATTTCATAAATCTCCCACTGGTGGATAATGGGACCTTTATTATTGATGATGATCTGATACAATGATACATCTTTCGTTCAGCTGGAGATCATTAAAGTCCCTAAAAACATTACACTGTGGATAATACTTATTTTCTGACTCACACATGTGGTTTTAATCCTCTTTGTCAATGGCAGCTCAAGCTTTATTCCTGCCAAGCTGCTGCTATCCTTTAAGAAGTTCATCTCATTTCAGTCTTTTGCTTGTATTTATTATTCAAGTGCAGATTTTAAATGCAATCACAGAGTTTTTCAAGCATGTTATAAAAACAGTCTAAACATTTATTATGTTAGTAGGATCAATCCAGTTAATTCAATGGAGTTTTTAGAGATAAACCTTTAAAATTCCAGAAGGTTATGGTCTATTTTGAAGGAACTAAAGGCTTTTCACACTATCTGTAAAATATGTTCACATCTTTACCATGTTTGCCAAAGGCAAGAGCAGTAATATATATGTTCTAGTAGAAAAAATATCCTCAGGAATATTATAAAAATGAATTTGGTTTTCTGAAATCATTTCTTTTCTTTCCAATGTGTAAAATGGCCCATGGGAATGCTACATTGTTGTATAAAATTATTAAAGCAATTATTTTCCCATATGGTGACTGTCTTTGTTTGCTTTTTATAGCACTTGCTCATAATATGTTCATTTTAATCATACATTTCATAAAATTGCAAGGCAGCTGATTGTGGAAAGGGAAGCCAATGATAGAAAAGCAGAGATCTGCTTCTAAAGCTTGTTTCAAAGTACTTTAGGAAATAAATTAAATGAATCCCCCAAACACCTAGGAGAATGTGTAAATTGAAAAAAATGACTCCATGACATCTTGACTACATTAAGATAGACATTGAGTAAACACAACCCAGCAAAAACATGACTTCAAAAGCTACAAACAGCACACCACCAGGCAGAAACAAGGCTGCAGGACACACAGGAACATGGGGCGGAGTCTCCATTAAAAATGCTTCTCATGAACTCTTGTTAAGAATAGTGTGGCTCCTGTTAAGTTCTGTCTTGTCATAGCACTTCTACTATTTGTGGGAGATTATGCAATATTCACGTTAAACATATGTTTCCTTTGCCATCCCATTTTATCTCTGACTGGAGCTAGATCACAAGAAAGCAAAGTAGCAAGATCATATGCAGTATTTTATGTACACACCATTTTAACCACATGTCTCCCAATAAAAGTTTCTTCTGCTTGAAATGCTATTATACAACATGGAAACCATTGCATGAGAGTTGCTAGGTGGAGACACTAAAGTGAGCTGTATTTTTCAAAAATATAGAAACAAGGCACACTTTTGAAGGTACAGGGCTTTAAAAAACAGACGATGTTTAAACAAAGATTCATTTAAGGTAGAGTGTTTGCTATCAGGAATACAAAATAAACCACGTAATAGAGAATATGCCTGCTGTGCTCTGTGAATATTGCATATAATATAGTTGGATTCTAATATGGTACACTAAAGTATAAAAATACAAAGTTTAAATATGAGATCAGTGTAAGATTGAACAGGAGAAAACCACAGTAAGATGTTTTTAAAAAGTTGTTCTACCATATCATTTTACTTCAGGGAAAGTTATTAATAAAAGTTTGAAATACTGTAATTAACACAAATACACAATATTAAAATTGCTAAATAAGTTACATGTGGGTCATAATAAAACTATAAAGATGTACACAAAATACAGAAATATTAAACTTCGTTGTATTTACTCAATGAACCTTTGGTACCGTTTGCTCTCTCTGATTGTTTTTTTCTTCTGTTTTAGCTAAAAATATTTCATTTCTGTCCACTGAATTCATAAAATAGTAACAAAACCACATAGAGCTACAGAAATGACTCAGGATATATATATGTATATATTATATATATATATATACAGCAATATATATCACATGTAGATAAACACACTTGAAGAGAAAAATAAGTAATTACTGTCCCTGACAAACAACCTTACAAGTCTTTGTTAGAAGACTTATCATTCAAGTGGTCCCAAATATGTTTTCAAAAGAAGAAATATGAACCTACATAAAAAAGAAATTTCTTCTGCTAATGATTAAATTGACATCAAGTTAAATAAAATAATTTCCTTTTTCTTATTCTTAGTGTTTTTGAAATAATGTTTGTTTGCAATAGCAATGGCTATATGTATGTGGTGGCTTTAGCATACGTAACTATGAAATAGTATCTTGAATGTCATCTGAAACGGTAGACGGGAAAGTGTCCTGTTGCTCACATTACACTGTAAGTGTACATTTAGGGGAGCATGTGCAGTATTGACCAGATGCACGTACATGCATGTGTATTGATTCTGTAGAAGTGCTGACACTTGCCTGCAGTTAGCTGTACCTGAAGCTCTGGTGCACCCATTGCATTTATGGTGTTTTGTATGACAGTTGTTCATCCGGCTCATGGTTCCTATCATTGATGCAAGGAACCAGATACTGACACTGCAACCAAGACATTTCTAGTACTGAGGAAGGAAAGGAGAGTCCCCTCCATTTAGTCACTGCAGACAAGATCTGAAGGGGCTGCAACTTCTGCTCCGCATTTCATTATCACTGTCTCACTTTGTGGTCCAAGTCACATCTCCTTGTGCCTCCGTTGTCTCCCTTAGGATAAATCTGTTTACATTTCGTGATACCCCCTGATAATTTTGGTACTGCCTGAGGGTATGAGTCACTTCTTATCCACGAGTTTCTGCCTAAGCACTGTTGCCACAACTGAAAATTTTATCCTTACCATCTTACAACTGTCCAGATTTCAGAGGGTATGCAAACTGTGACTCTCCTCTCACCTAAAGCTTCCTATCATGAATCAGTAAACAATAAGAATTACCAACATCACCATCTGCATTTTAAATAATATTAGGTATGATATTTAAGGACTGATTATTGGTCTTTGTTTTTGTAGACCCACTACCTCCATAAGAAAGGGCCTTGTTCATCCTCACCACTCGAGAGCTGGTGTTAGGAGACAGTGTGCAGTGGACTTTGTGAGAGGGAGAAGGAATTGACTGAGAGACAGTTCTCTGGATTTTCTTATCTGAAAGTTTATGTACCCCTCTACCTTTTCAGGGATATTCATATAACCAACCACCCGGAAAATAAATCTTCCCCTGGAGAGGTAGTAGATGTCTTTCATGATGAGTACAATAAAGATAATGCCTCTCTGGGATAATGTCTCCTTCTGAGACAATCTTATCTTAGGTTAGTGTTCTCTTTAAAAAGATGAGATTTCTCTAAATTTGGGTTTCTAAACTGTGTGCATAGAATTTACCAAGGCTGTTGTCCATGGGACTTGTGGAGAAAGCAGTACCGACGTCAGGGTGGTTCTCACATCACGATGTCTTGGATGCTGTGAGCACAAATGCAATCTATATCCCAGAACTCTCTGCTAATCTGTGGCGTGTTTGTAGGTCAGTCCATCTGTCAGTTAGCAACCAGGATCAAATCTCAGACCAGTTGAAGTTTTCCACAGTTTTTATGGTTTAGACTGTTAATATATATATATATTTGAGACAGGGTTTCTCTGTGTAGCTTTGTGCCTTTCCTGGAACTCACTTGGTAGTCCAGGCTGGCCTCGAACTCACAGAGATCCGCCTGCCTCTGCCTCCTGAGTGCTGGGATTAAAGGCATGTGCCACCACCGCCCGGCAGATTGTTAATATTTCAAGCTTTGCTGATTTTTTTTCCAGCATGGACTAGCTTGTGCTGACTAATCCCAGGGGTTTTAGCTTCAGTATTTCCAGTACTGAATAAACAGAATTCACCTGTGTTATCATTTCTTCAACTGTTTGCTTTCTAGCAGCTTTGCTTGTGGATTACACAGAGAAGAGATGTTAGTTACTGATGTTCACCTCTAATCAACTTAAGCCTTGTTCCTTACCACATCCATATCTATCTACACCACTCTTCACTTCTGATGATCCTCTGATTAATTATCAAACCACTGGGGCCTTCATAGCAGTGAACTCATTCTGTCACTTCTGCATTTAGTGAATTTTAATAGTGCTTAAGTGAAATCCAAGCACTTGACCTTTGCCTCCAATGTTTCCACACTTTACACCGAGCCTCATTCCTTGGGTTTTTTGTTTGTTTGTTTGTTTGTTTGTTTGTTTGTTTTTTGATACAGGGTTTCTCTGTGTAGTTTTGGTGCCTGTCCTGGAACTCTCTCTGTAGACCAGGCTGGCCTCAAACTCACAGAGATCCTCCTGGCTCTGCCTCCGGAGTGCTGGGATTAAAGGCGTGCGCCACCACTGCCTGGCATATTCCTTGTTTTTCTCCCTCAAGGATTCCATATTGCAACGTTAAAAAAAGTTTTGTTGGTGGTGGTGTTTTTGGTTTGTGTGTGTGTGTGTGTGTGTGTGTGTGTGTGTGGTGTGTCTGTGCTATATTGTAGTGTATGTGAGTGTTGCTTGCCTATCTAGGCACCCATAGGCCAGAAAATGATGTAGGGATATTCTTCAAAAATTTCTTTTCTTCATTTCTTAAGACAGTGTTTCTGGGTGAACTTGGAGCTCACCATTTAGGCTAGACCAGTTTGGCTTGCAAACCTTTGTGATTTTCCTGTCTCTACCTCTATGTGTTAGGTTAAAGACAGGCCCAGACATTTCTAGCCTTTTACATGGGAGCTGGGGATGGACTCAGGCCCTCACATTTGTGAAGCATGTGATTCACCCACTGAACTGTCTCTTTGGCCCAGGAATATTTTAAAATAATTTTTAATGACTCTAATGTTTAATTTTATCTAGAATTATCTAGTGTGCCTTTTCCTTGGCTAAGAACTGA
>CABHPP010132925.1:0-28626 GCA_902168425.1 Peromyscus attwateri
GCTGGCAGTGTCTCTCTGCCTCAGCCTTCCACTTCCCAGAATTCTCCTCTCTCCTTGTCCCGCCTATACTTCCTGCCTGGCTACTGCCAATCAGTGTTTTATTTATTAACCAATCAGAGCAACACATTTAACATACAGAACATCCCACAGCAGTAGACCAGGCTGGCCTCAAACTCACAGATATCCACCTGGCTTTGCCTCCTGAGTGCTGGGATTAAAGGCGTGCGCCACCACCGCCTGGCTGACAGTTTCTTTCTTGAACAGTGTTTATCTGTAAGGTGTGGACATCCTTCCTTTTTGTGAACCAGGAACAGACAAGTCCAGCATAGCTTTTCATGGTTCCTTATTTACTGTGCATGTGTGCATGCAAGAAGATGGAGCTGATGGGCAGGTGCCCTGGTGCTTCTGAATACTCGCTATTTTCCGTTAGCTCTTGGATGTGGCCCTTTTACTGGCCTCACACGGGGGCTGCCGGAATTTTATGAATTTCTGACTCTGGCAAATACATTCTCATTTCATACTCCAAACCCCAAAAGAAAGTCAGCCAAAACACAGATGTAAAAGGAAGGTAAAATATATCAGTATCTCTTAGACCATCTCACTCTGGAAATACAGTTGTGAAGTTTCCCTCACACCAGGAGCGATCCATGCTGCCAGCCAGACACTTTCACCAGAGTATTCTGGGCCAGGAACTGCTTGCCTTTTATCTCAATATGCTCGGAGGCCAGAAGTTCAGCCTCGGTGTTGCTGGGCTGACCCAGTGTGTCGGCAAAGCAGCTTCCCTTGGGAGGTTCTGAGAGTTCATCCATTCTGTGGCATTTTGCAGCTGCTGGTGGCCGTGGCTCCTTACTCTCATTGTTACTTCCTTCTACTCAAGGTTCAAGAAAGGCCTTCCATTTGCCTTGGGGTTCATTTGCTCCAGGGAGGCTGGCGAGCGAGGGCTGGTGCATCAGGCTTCCTTGCCTTTTGGGTGAGACTTGGCATATGAAGAGTCCCAGCCAGTAATGAAGGGGAGTGAAGATGGTAAGGCTGCCTTGGGCATTGTTTTAGTGATCTGTCTCCTCGCAGGGATGAAATGCCTGACAAAGGCAGCTTACGCAAGCCAGGGTTGATTTTGGCTCCCGGTTGAAGGGTGCAGTCCGTCATGGCAGGGAGCTGGGGCCAGGAGCAGGAGGAGCAGGTGGCAGATGGTTGCATCACATCCAGGCAGGAAGCAGGGATACATGCTTGTGCTCATCTTCCCCATTTGATTCAGTCTGAGTTCCCAACCCACGTGGAGAGTGGGTCTGCTCACCTCAGTGACCCCGATTTAGATAGTCTCTCAGATATGCTCAGAGATTTGTTTCCACGGTGCTTCTAAAGCCCATCAAGTTGACAATCAAGACTCACCATGACATGTTTCTTCCCAGCTGAACAAGAGCTCAGATCCCTGAGTCAAATCTGCCCCTGGGGGAACCAGCCTCGACAGCTGTGTCTCTTGTTCCCTTCTCTTCAGGACGGACGAGCCTTGCTTGTCCTCAGAGCTGGCTGGACCCAAGCTGCACACCTGACCTCAGCTGAGTTTTTCAGGTTCTCTCTGCCTAAAGTCTTGTGTCAGATAGAGGGGACACTGGGTGCTATCTGCAGGAGGGGCAGCGTCATAAGTACCATGTGAGCAAGAGCAGAGAAAGCCAATCTGCAGGGAGACCGGGCGGCCAGAGACCCTGTGCTCGGCTCCCTCCATGCTGAAGCTGTCTATTAGTTTCCTCTCTGTCTTACAAGCTATCTCTGTCCTCTTTGTTTATTTTCTTTTCCAGATTTATTTAGACAAACAAATCCAGGTTCGGGTGTTCCTCTTCTCCTACCCCAGCTGTAAATGAAATAACTTAGACACCGTGGGAGGGGACAGAACAGAAGGAAGGAGAAGAGCCCCCCACAGTCTCCTCAGTGCTGGCCTCTCTCTGTCGGACATTTTCTTGGCTGCTTACTTTTGCTAGCCTGTGTGCTTCTTCACCTTGGGATCTTTGGCTCCTCCTAGATTCCTGGGGTCCTAGAGTCGGTGGAGGAGGCTACAGTACCATGCTGAGATCCCAGGTAGCTCAGCCCTCCAGCTGCGGGGGCTGCTTGCATACCAGATGGGCCACTGGCAGCCTACTCTTCGTAGTTCTCCAAAAGCAGCGCCCTCCTTCTTGGGCACAGACTCTGGGTTAGGGTGCATCAGTAGGCGCTTGGTCAGCAGCACATGTCGATGCCCACCTCAGCCATCCAGTCCCTTTGAACACGTTGACACAGATCTTACCACTGACTCCCACATTTGGGTGGAAGGTCTTAGAGAGTAGGCCTTGAGTGGGGAGGCAGGGAAGTCTTTGCCCAGTAGGAGCTTCATACTGAACAGAGCTCTAGCATAGAGATTCTCCTTACGGCCCTGAATGATGACCTGCAGGTCGGTGAGGACCTCCTCTTCGGGGAAGACCTTAATGCCAGCAGGTGTGTCCAAAGTCAGTGTCGTCTCCTCCTTGTACACCAGGTGGATAATGTGAGAAGGCAGATCCTCTAGCTGGAGTTCCTGCATTCTTCTGACCTCTGGCAAGTGTGGGGTTCCAACTGTTTTCTGCTGTGGCCCCAGTGAGGTCCCCCCCACCCCACTACCTTCTACTCCTGCTGCAAAATGCTCAAAAGGTTACACCTGCTTGGCTGTACCGGCTAGCTCAGTGAGATTTTATCCCAGGCCATTTAAAAGAGTCAATTAATCCAGGAAAACACCATAAAAACACACCCACACTGTCCGTGAGCTGGAAAGCCCTACTCCACTACACTTCTTGTAAGAATCTCCTTCTCACAGCCCTGAAAGTATGATGAGTGGTAATCTCCCCCACAGGTCAGTGGGCAAGACATCAACTACCTTGCGGCATCCATAAAACTTGGCCTGAAGACCTGATTGGCACAAATGCAAGGTGCTTCTGTTTGATCCAGGACAACCCAGAAAGGAACAGTTTATTCTCTAATTATCTTAGATAGGACAGTGACGCCTCACTAAGCTGCTCTAGATTTAGAGATACATGGCAGTAGCCAGGAGCCCAGGCAAGAGCAGGGATCGATTGTGGGGCAGTTCCGCAGACTCCCTGACTTGCTGTCGTGGTCCTCAAATCCTTAGCTCCTGGCCTTTGCTATTATTGTGCATGGCTGCCGAGAACAGCTGTCAGCATGATGCTGTTGATGGGGAAGCATCAGCCCTTGGCCAAAAATATTTTTCTTTCTACAGTTTCCCAGTTTCTAAAATGCTCACCCTGCAGTGTTTTGGGTGTGCTGTTTATAGAGTATGGTGGCAAGGGGACAGCTGTGTACTGTAGAGGCACAGAGAAGCCTAGACGGAGAGGCATTGCCTGCATGCTTCTGCAGTCTGGAGGGGCCACAAGCTCGGGGACCCAGGCTAGCTCATTGAGACCCTCACTGCCACTTAATCTCCCCAGACTGTCCCAAAGCTCGTCCTGCCAGGGCCCCCAAGCATCTGAGAAGGCAGATGCTAGACCCATCTGCTTTTTTTTCTCCTGGGTAGGGTGGTATGGGTGTGGCTTGGGTGGGGAATCCAACATCACCCCACACTCTTCCCTGGAAAAGTAAGACGGGTTCCTTTTCCCTGTGTGGGATCATTGATGTAATTCCCCACAGGGAACCAGCCCTTCTGAACAAAGAAGGGAGGCTGATAATGTCGACAGTCTCTGTGTTCCTGGCCAGAGAAGGCCGGGAACCTGTCTTTCCTGGTGGTAGCAGGAAGATCCTTCTTATGCTTTATCATGGTGAGACAAAACCCCCAAGAAAGGGATCGGAGAAAATCATCAATGGGCTTCACCTCCGTTAGATCCCTCATTCCTCAGCAGGTATCTGGTGGCCTACATATGGCACTGTGGATACAGAAACAGGGTTTTGCTCTGATAGAATGTGGAGGCTAAAGAGGATTGTTATTAAGGGCTTGTCTCACAGTAGTAGCTCTTAGTCACTCTCCAGAAGACACGTGGGGATATCTGAAAGGTCTGTCAATGCTGGCATCTAGTGAGCAGAGATGCCGCTACCCATCCTGTAGCACACAGGCCTGCTCCCTGATAAACATGGCTCAGCGTCAACAGGGTTAAGGCCACGTGAGCCTGTGCTAAGGCTGAGATGCCCCAAGTGTGGTAAAACAGGTGACATTAGTGTTACCTGAGAGCTTGTTACAAACATATCCTTAAACCCACAGAATGGGAGCCTCTGGGGATGGAAGCCGGAGATTAGGGGGTGGAAGTTATTTTATATTTGGGTTTGGTTTTGTTCAGACAGGGCCTCATGTAGCTCACTGTTCTGGTTCGCTCTTTTTTACGGTGATAAAACACCATGACCAAAAAGCAACTTGGGGAGGAAAGGGTTTATTTCAGCTTACAACTCTCAGGTCACACTCCATCACTGAGGGAAGTCAGGGCAGGAACTCAAGGCAGGAACCTGGAGGAGGATCTGAAGCAGAGGCCATGGAGGATTGGTGCTTACTGGCTTGCTCTCCTTGGCCCTCTCAGATTGCTTTTTAAACAGCCCAGGACAAGCGTCCCAAGGGTGGTACTCCTACAGTAAGTGGGCTGGGCCCTCCCACATCATTGTTAATCAAGACAATGCCCCACAGAGGTGCTCACAGACCTGCCTGGTGGAGGCCTTTTCTCGATTGAGTTTTCCTCTTCCCAGATGACCTGAGTTTGGGTCAAGTTGACAAAACACCAAACAGAACTCCCAGGTTGGCCTTGAAGGTTCTGTGTGGCCAAGGTTGGCCTTGAATTACTGATTGTTCTGCTTTCCCCTCCTAAACGCTGAGATGACAGGCATTGGCCATTTTCCTTGGCTGTAGAGCTATGTTTTAACAAGTTCTCCAGGGGCTCATCCACTAATGTTTGAGAGCCACTTAATTAAGGAAGGGAAGGCAGCTGTCATCATAAACTAAGCAAAACACTGTCTACATAGAGTTTCAGAACCGCCAGGGCTACACAGAGAAACCCTGTCTCAGAAAACAAAACAAAACAGCAAACAAATAATAAATAAAATAAAAATAAGCTGAGAAAAATAGTTAGAAAACTCTGTGTTGATGGTTCTTAAAAGTAATTTGCCAATAATCAGTAGCCTCAGGAAGTTTATTATAAATATAATTTCTGGGGGCTCAGAGAGACAAATCAGTGGTTTTGTAGTGCTCTTCCAGAGGACCTGAATTTGGTTCCCAGCAACCACATTAGGCATTTCATAACTGTCTGTAAGTCCAGCTCCAGGGGATCCAGTATAGGTGCCTCTGGTCTCCAGTCACCTATACTCACACGCATATACCTTACCCCCCCACACACAATTAAAAATGAAATCTTTTTAAAGAAATACAAGTTCTTAAACTTGTAAGCCCACAGCTTGGGATGTTAGTGTATTGTTTATAAATACCATGACTAAGAGCACAATTGTGCTACTAAGGAGAAGATGAGAAGTAGTCACGGCCTGCAGGGCTCTTCCACTGGGGGGTGGGGGGTGGGCACAGACTAGCTCAGTGTAGCTTCAGGTACACAGTGAGTTCGAGGCCAGCTTGGGCTGCCCAAAACCCCGTCTCAAAAAACAATGCTAGCTAGGCATGGTGGCCTTTAACCTTGGCACCCAGGAGGCTGAGTGTTGGACAGAACTATTCTGTGAGCCGAACTGCCTCCATTGTCAGGAGTCCATCTGGGCCTGCTCACCGAAGGTCATCATGTCCCCCTCCTGGGCAGTTGTATGTAATTCTGCCTTAATACACGGGACCCCAGGGTCTCCTGGAGAGGCTAGAGTATAGGAGTGGGGAAGAATGAGGAGAAGAGGTTCCAACTATGTACTCGTGGGGAAGTCATCATTCCTAAGGACACCACGGTGGCTACTTTGAGATCACCTGTGCTCCTGATCATAACCCCTCACCCACTACTCTGTAATAAGCCTAATAAACTCGGTAGTTCCCCTCTCCTCACCCCCTCATGAACTTTAGGGGAATCATACCTCAGTTTGCCATTGGGACCTTAGGAGGAGGAGAAGACATTGTTTACATCTCTCCCCAAGGAAAGGAATTTTAGCAATCCAGAGGCAGGTGGATCTGTGAGTTCAGGGCCAGCCTGGTCTACACAGTGAGACCCTGTCTTAAAAACAGAAGAACAAAGATAAACAGAAAGCAAATATAGGCACTGAGCTCCAGATGAATGAGCAGATGATTGTGCCGCGGTAGTCAGTGCCAGTGAGAGCCACTAAAGTCTTTGATCTATAAGTGAAGATTAGGGAGTTCTTAGGAAATAGGGGAAATTGGAAGCTCTCAAAAAAGATGAGCTGATCCTGAAGCAATCTCATGAACACCAACAACTGGCTAAAGACAACATGGAAAAGGTTAGCCAGAGAGCTGATTAAAAAGTCCTAATAGGTTCAAAGCAGCCTTGGATGGGGACACAGCTCTTCATGCTTGGGAGCATGCATGCTGTCACACCATGCACTGCTGAGGAAAGCTGCCTGAGATCCCTCAGCTCATGTTCGAGACTGCTCTATGTGATGAATTGTAATGTTTTTACTATACATGTGCTATCAGGGACGTGTGCAACCTGGGACATGACCAGACTCTGTTGAGTGTGAGCAACTGGTGGAGACGAAATTGATAAAGAAGACGTTATACCCCATGAGTGGCTTTCTCCTGTCAGTTCTCAAGGACTGGGCTGTTCGGCTCTGGCATTTATCGTCTTCTCAGAAAAGGCGTCTCTTCTATTCAGCCATCTCTGTGAGACCTTTTCTCCATAGATCCAGGAGGAGTGAAAACTAAGGGGGTGGCCAGTAAGAAACAGCTTAATTTGTATTAAAAATATTAGATCCATCTTATTAAAGTTGTCAAGGAAAGCACGTCAGCAATGTCAGGTGAAGAGAGGGAGAGAAGCCCAGAGACTCTGAGGGCAGTCAGAAAGTAGCAAGGCCAAGGACAAGCTTGTCTCGTCACATGGGATTAGCAAATGTCTCTCCTCTCTCCCTCCCTCCCTTCCTCCTTTTCTCCCTCCCTCTTTTCCTCCTTTCCTCCCTCCCTTATTTCCTCCTTCCTTCCTTCCCTCTCTCCTTCCTTCCTTCCTTCCTTCCTTCCTTCCTTCCTTCCTTCCTTCCTTCCTTCCTTCTTTCCTGAAACTTGGGCTCATGTAGCCCAGACTAGCTTCTAACTCACTAAGTAGTTGAGGATGACTTTGAACTTCTAATCCTCCTGCCTCAATAGCCTAAGTACTAAGATCACAGGTGAGCACCACCACACATGGCTTATGCAGTACTCGGGGACTCAAATGCAGAGCTTCCTGTGTGCTGGCAAGTGCTCTGTCCACTGAGCTACATTCCCAGCCCTAGGACATGTTTTCCCTTCATTTTATACCATCGTGGGGTGACTAAACTCTTGCTCAGAGTAGAGTCCTACTCTATTACTCTCTGGTTTCTAAAGGGGTGAGCTGGGAGCTCTTTACCTCTGGACAGTGGGCACAGTCTATCTGTGCACGCTTGCAGTTCAGCAGGTCTTGTTATCACCCAACTCGAGGCCATTTGCTTTCATTTGGTGCTGAGGATGGAACCTAGAGTCTCAAACATGCTAAGCACATCTTCTACCACTGAACTATGCCACAGTCCTTTCCATCTTCAGATTAAAGATGCACTAGCAGTTTTTGTCTATAAGCCAGATGAAGCGGCACATACCTGTGATTTCAGCACCCAGTAGACTGAGGCAGGAGCATCATGACTTTGAGGCCAGCCTAGGATAAACACCCTATTCTCAACAACAAAAACAGTTTTCTTTAATGAAAACCATTTTGAGTTCAAGGCTGGAGGGGACTGGAGCTTAGAGGCTGGTATATTACAGAGTGAGGAAGAATGTGGATATCTTTAGCTCTTTCTCAGAGGGGAAAAGTCATCAGGACCTCTTGCTATTAGTCACAGCAGAATACTCACTTGTTCTCTATGAAAAAGATATAATTAAAAGGGAAAAATACAACAACAACAACCAAACAACCAAGGCCAGGGATGCACCTCAGTGGTAGAGTGCTGGCCTAGAATGTGTAAGACCTTGGGTTTGAACCCTAGCCTCTCCTCCTAAAAAAAAAAAAAAAAAGAAAACAAGGGAAGAACTTAGGCATAGAGGTACAGTACACACCTACAATCTTAGCTTTTGGGAGGCTGAGCTAGGATTGGGAATTGCAGGTTAGCCTGGGCTATACAGTGAGAGCCTATCTCAAATTCATAAACAAACAAAAAGACAGTTCTTGGGTGTAAAGATGTGGGATGTCTCGGTCCTTCTGAGAAAGCTGAGGCATTGTGAGCCTCTGGGGCCTCTAGTTCAGGTGAGAAGTGATGCTGGAGAGTCCCCCAGGCCTTTGATTGGTAGCTTTTGTCTTCTGGGAAACTCCTGTTTGGGGATGGGAGAAAGTGCCTTTGAAGGTGGAAAGCAGAATCTCAGCCTGGCTCTTTTTGTTTGAGATACAGGATCAGGATGTCTGTCAACGCTTAGAGTTAGAGTATTGTCGGGTATTCACCTGAGAAGGCTGTTCAGACATGGATTTAAACCAATAAAAAGCCAGCCAGCAACTACACGGGGTAGCTCTGAGCCTTTCTCGGGGTGAGCTTTTAAGCACACAAAAACACATGATCTGGGTTGACATACTTCAGTTAATAAGAACAATTAGCCAGAGTTGGAACTATAGAAGCCAAAAAGCAAAGTTAGTACATTTAGAGACTGTGGAGGCCCACAGAGGCTATCTAGTGAGACCTTACTCAGGGTCAGAGACTCTGAGCTTGCTTTACCCAGCTTGCTTTACCCTGCATAATGGATGATTTGGCCAGGGGCATGTTTACCAGGTGTTTGGAAGGGTCTAAACTTGGCTGTGTGGTGTGCTTTGATCTTGCAAGGGGGAGGTCTTTTGCCGCTCTGTGGTGGTATTGTGTTCCCCAAAATATTGTGTACCTTAATAAACTTATCTGGGGTCAGAGACAGAACAGCCACAATATTAAACATAGAGGTTAGGCAGTGGTAGCACACGCCTTTAATCCTAGCATTCCAGAGGCAGAAATCCCTGTGTTCAAGGATACACCCAAGCATGGTGACCAACCCCTTTAATCCCAGAAAGCACACCTTTAATCCCAGGGAGTGGTGGTAGAAAGCAGAAAGGTATATAAGGCGTGAGGACCAGAAACGAGAGGCATTTGCCCTGGAGAGGCATTTGCCCTGGAGAGTCATTTGCCCTGGAGAGGCAATTGGCCTGGAGAAGCATTTGGCCTGGTTAAGCATTCAGGCTTCTAGCAGCAGTTCAGCTGAGAGTCATTTGGATATGAGGACATAGAGGCTTCCAGTCTGAGGAAGCAAGACCAGCTGAGGATCCGGCGAGGTGAGATAGCTGTGGCTTGTTCTGGCTCTCTGACCTTCCAGCATTTCACCCCAACACCTGGCCTCGGGTTTGATCTTATTAATAAGACTCTTTAAGATTCATGCTACACTGCTCCCCTTGGCATATTATAAAAAGCCCTTTTGACTGAAGCTTAGGCTGACTGGGTATTGATCCAGGCTTCCCCGACCCACGGAAGTTATCCTGTGTCTCTTTCTCCTCCTAGGTCTATCTTTCTACCTAATATTTCCTCATTCCTCTCTCCTCCACCTAAGAACCCTTTAAAAGGATGGCCTGTGCCTTTTTGACACACGCTGACTCTCTGGACCTCTTTATTTGTTCCTCTTCCTAGAGTGGCCACACTGAATGAATCTCCTTTCTCTGATTTTCACTCACTTGTCTCTTCAAGGGCTGTTGAAGACAGGTGGCCAAGCCGCTTGATAGGGCCAGGGCTCTGACCCTAACAACCAGGTGACACCCCGGTAACAACTAGGGGTAGGGTCCAGATGTTTGTGTAAGACATCTTGGGTTGGGATCCAAATGGTCAGGTCTGGTGGTTAAAGCATGGGACTTCTGCTTTTCCTCCCCCCCCCCCCCCCCCCCCCTCCCGCACGCGCGTGTGTGTGTGTGTGTGTGTGTGTGTGTGTGTCTGGAGAGAACTGTTCATTTTTTGTTTCATTGTGAAGGACTGTACAGGACTGAATACAATGTCTTGCTTTACTTTTTCCTTTTCAGTGTTTTGAGAAGAGGTCTGTCTGTGTAGGTCAATCTAGCCTGAAACTGGCTATGTAGCCCAGATTGTCCTCAAATTTGTGATCCTCCTGCCTCAGTCTCCTGAATTCTAGGCTTATAGGTATGCACCTCCACACGTGGCAAAGGAATATATTTCTAAGAGGAGCACTTCAATGTGTGTGGTGATGAGGGCACTGTGATTCAGGATGTCCCACCTGGGGCTATTCAAGTCACCCAATGGGTGGGTAGCACTCCTTGTCAAGGGACTAAATTTCAACAGTTTGCTTTAAAGAGCATCATTCCGTAAAGTAGAACAGTGGCTCTCAACCTTCCTAATGCTGCGACCTTTTAATACAGTTCCTCATGTTGTGGTGACCCCCAGCCATAAAATTATTTTTGTGGCTACTTCATAACTGTAATTTTGCTACTGTTATGAACTATAATATAAATATCTGCTATGCAGGATATCTAATATTTGACCCACTGTGAAAGGGTCATTCAACCCCACGGGGTCACAACCCACAGGTTGAGAACCCCTGAAGTAGACTGTGAGGCAGGCTGAAGTTGGTTTCCTGGGTGGGAAGAGGCAGAAGGAAGCAGAGACCAAGGACAAAAGTAGGTTGCTCATTGTTTTCTTTGTGAGGTTCCTTGTGAGGCGAGGTAGGCGGAAGAACTGTCTGGAGACAGTACCAGGCTCCTGAAGGTCATCTTTTCATGTGACTGTTAGCTGCCTCATCTGGATTTCTTGGAAGATCAGATCAAGGACTTCCTGGTTAGTTACATCTTGGTGACTGGAACACAAATAAATATGAATTGACTCCATTTAGCTTGTTAGCCTGGATTGGGGCCTAATGCAGACAGGTGGTTTTAAACAAGAGCCGCAGTGATTTCTATTAACCATTCTCTTGAGAGGTGGGCTCCTTTCTGTGAAAACTTCAGATGCTTTGGCTCCTGTATTGTGGAGAAATTCTCCAGTTTAAGGCATTTGCCCTTACTGATGGCAGTTCTTTATAATAGAAGCTGTGAGGAGACAGCATGTAAGTATGTCTCAGAGAAAAGGGAGCAGTCAGGACAGTCCCTTGAGGGATGTGCACAGCATGGTGGGTCTCACTCTATTATGATGTCGGCTATGAGGCCAGGTAGGTTGTATTACCTCCTTTTTATTGACCAGGTGCGGTAGCAGCCACAGGAACGGTAGACCTGGAGCAGCATCTCAGACATGCCCTTAGCACTTTGGCTCTCTCCTGAGTCTGGTCCACAACAGAGAGAGCCAATTTTAGATAATGAGCCCAGGGCATGTTTTTTGTTTTTTGTTTTTGTTTTTTCCTACATCAATGGGCTAGAAGGCATGTGAGTGAGTGTCTTAATTACATATTTCTCCTCACTTAGATTTTATTAGTGATTTTTCCTTTGTTGCCCTTTAAGCAAGCCACTGTAGCATGAGACACTCTGACACTGGGGTTAATATGGCACACACAAATTATGCTTCTAAAGTGCATGCAGGTGGGTGGGAAAGATAAAACAAAAACCAAAATGCATGAAGGATTTGGGACATAGATATCTGGGTGAGGACTGCTTGCTCTATCTGCTTTAGAAACTTTAAAAAATATACACAAAATAATTCATTAATTTAATATACCCTGGCTTAGCAATGTTGGGAGACAGGGGCTCATGAAAGTTAGGCAAGCACACCACCATAGAGCCACGCCCCCAGGCCTCCTTTGTGCATATATACACAGGTATGCTACAGTGTGCATACAGAAGTCAGAGGACAACTTGGGGGAGTTGGTTTTCTCCCTCCATATGGTGATTTGAGTAAGAATAACCCCCATAGGCTCATACATTTGAATGCTTAGTCATCAGGGAGTGGCACTATTTGAAAAGGATTAGGAGGTGTGGCCTTGTTGGAGGAAGTATGCCACCGGGTGTAGGCTTTGGGTTCTAAAAAGCCCATTCCAAGCCCAGAGTCTCTATCTTCCTGCTGCCTGTGGATCCAGATGTAGAACTCTCAGCTACCTCTTCAGCACCATGTCTGCCTGCATGCCACAATACTCCCTGCAGTGATAATAATGGACTAAACCTCCGAACTGTAAGCCAGCCCCAATTAAATGTTTTCTTTTATAAGAGTTGCCATGGTCATGGTGTCTCTTCACAGCAATGGAACATTGACTAAGACACTCCATCATATGGGTCCCAGAGATTGAACTCAGGCCATTAGGCCTGTGTGGTGGTAATGTGTTCGCCAAAATATTGTGTACCTTAATAAACTTACCTGGGGTCAGAGACAGAACAGCCACAATTTTAAATAGAGGTTAGGCAGTGGTAGTACACGCCTTTAATCCTAGCATTCCAGAGACAGAAATCCACGTGTTCAAGGATACACCCAAGCATGGTGACCCACGCCTTTAATCCCAGAAAGCAAGCCTTCAATCCCAGGGAGTGGTGGTAGAAAGCAGAAAGGTATATAAGGCGTGAGGACCAGAAACGAGAGGCAATTGCCCTGGAGGGGCATTTGCCCGCCCTGGAGAGGCATTTGCCCTGGGTAAGCATTTGGCCTGGAGAAGCATTTGGGCTGGTTAAGCTTTCAGGCTTCTAGCAGCAGTTCAGCTGAGAGTCATTCGGATATGAGGACATAGAGGCTTCCAGTCTGAGGAAGCAAGACCAGCTGAGGATCCGGTGAGTTGAGGTAGCTGTGGCTTATTCTGTCTCTCTGACCTTCCAGTGTTTACCCCAATACCTGGCTGAGGTTTGATTTTATTAATAAGAACTGTTAAGATTCATGCTACAGGCCTGGTATCAAGTGTCTTTACTCTTTGAGCCACCATCTCTCCAGCATTCGATTTTATGAGAAGTCCTCATTAAGTTGCCCAGGTACAGTGATGCAATCCTATAATCCCAGCACTCAGGAAGCAGAAGTAAGAGAATCAGACATTCAGGGTTGTTCTTGGCTACCTAGAAAACTGAAGGCTGGGAGGCTCAACTTAAACAGATATATATAAACTTCGAGGAGCGCTATTATCCTCCAAAGAACCACATTGCTATAGTTTAGATCTTATTGTTTGCTTGATTGCTTATTTTCTTTCTGGGACAGCATCTTGCTGTGTAGCCCAGGCTGACCTTGAACTCGAGGTCTTCCTGTCTCCCTCTCACGGGTGTTGGAATTACAGGCATGTCTACCGTCTGATTTATATGTTAGCTACCGCTAACATTACTACTACATCTGATTTATATGCTAGCTCTCGAATGTTACCTAAAGGCCTCTAAAGACTTGCTGACAGTTAGGAGATGGTGGACCCTTCAGGGGGTGGGGCCTAGAAGGAAGTTCAGCCACTGACGGTTTGCATTTGAGGGGAGGCTGGCCCTGCCCCTTCTCTCCCTTCAGCCATGTAATGGCCACTGGCCCAGAAGCTGCACGGCCAAGTAACCATGAACAGAAGCTCTGAAATCAGGAGCCAAAAGGAATCCTTCTTCCTTTAAGCTGACTATCATTAGCTCAGCTGCTTTGTCTCCGTGATGGAAAGCTGATTCGGTTACCATTCCCAGCTTTTAGAGTTAGTTTCCTTGAGTCAGGGTCATATGTAGCTCTGGCTGGCCTCAACTTCACTCACTATGTAGCTGGGGATTGCCCTGAACTCTTTTTCTTGGTCCCACCTCCGAAGTACTGGAATTACAGGCACAAACTACCATGGCTGACTCAAAAATAAATTACGAGTAAGTTTTAACTAAAGAAAACAACTGAGATCTGAGCCTGGTGACATGGCCCTAGAATCCCCGGTACTTAGGAGGCTGAGGGAGGAGGACTGCATGTTCAAGGCCTAGGTCATCAAATTCCCATTCCACTCATACCGGCTGGGTTTGATGCAGCGACTTCAAGGAGCACCCGGGGGCCAGAATTAGAAAACAAAACAAAGCAAAAAAAAAGGACACAACTCAAGAGAACTTCTGAGCATATTACAAATGCTGTGATTTGTTACTCAGCCCTTCCTAGGATTCCCAGAAATGCTACCCTTAGCTAAGAATTAGAAGTGCTCGGCCCTCACCACACCACCAGGTAAGCTGTAGGAGGGGAGGGGAGGGGAGGGCAAGGGGGGGAAGTAAAAGGACAGAGGGAAAGAGAGGAGGAGAGGGGAGGGGAGGAGGAGGAGGAGGAGCAAGGAGGGGAGTAAACCATTTGTTGCTAGTCATTTTGGAGTAGATGAGCCCATGCATCAACCAGCATGAAGTGCTGTCTTTTCTCGCCTCTGAAGGTCCTTGTTAAAGGTAATGACAGCAGAATCAGTTAGAGACTCAAACATTACTGATAAAAGCAGTTGAAGCCGGTAGTTCTTGGCAAGGTCTCTTGGGTTCCTTGTGTACTAGCTTAATCTATGCAGTGAGGCCTATCTTGAGTACATCACTGAAAGGCATCTGTTCCTGGGGCCAAGAGCCTTTAATCCCAGTACTCAGGAGGGTGAGATAGTAGGATCCAAAGTTCCAGAGAAGTCTAGGCTATACAGTAACTTCCAAAACAGGCTGAGCTACTCTGAAAGACCCTGCTTCAAAGAGGCAGTCTAGATGTCTATCATCAGAAGAATGGATAAAGAAAATTCAGCATATATACAAAATGGAAATTATATATAACCGCAAAGAAAAATGGGCTGGGTGTGGTGATACATGCCTTTAATCTCAGCACTCAGGTTACAGAGGCAGACAGATCTCTGTGAGTTCGAAGGTTAACCTAGTCTAGTCTACTTAGTTCCAGGATAGCCAGGGCTATATGGAGAGAAACCCCAAAAGAAAAAGAAAAGAAAGATGAACTCCTGATACTACAGAAAATGGACACAACTGGGAATCATATTAAATCAAATAATAAGATTCAGAAAGACAAATGCTGCCTCCCTCATCTCTCTGAGATAGGGTCTCACTACGTATCCCTGGCTGGGATTAAAGATGTATGCCATCATGCTCAGCCTCACATATTTTCTCTTACATTCAGAACCAAGATTTAAATTTATATATATCATCCAGGCACAGTGGCACAGTTCTTTAATTCCAACTCTCGGGAGGTAGAGGCAGGTAGATCTCTGTAAATTACAGGCCAGCTTGTTCTACAGAATGAATTCCAAGACAGCTAGTCCTACACAATGAGACCCCTTCTCAATGCAAAATTTATCTGTGCGCACATGTGTGTGTGTAAACATACACACTTTGCTCCCCACTTCCACATTTTGAGGGCTGGAGATGTGGATCAGTAGTAGTCTGCCTAGGATGTACAAGGGCTGCAGCAGCACCAGAAGAAAAAGAAAGCCTGTGATTATAAGGTAAGTGGTTATCAGAGAAAGAACCAGAGGTGGTGACTCATATCTGAAAGTACAGCTCTTGGGAAGCTGAGACCAAAGGTTTGCTGTGGGTTTGAAGTCAGCCTGGGCTACACAGTGAGTTCCAACCTGCACTAGAGAGAGACCCTGTCTCTAAAGAACAAATTATATTTCAACTGAGACATATTTCTATACTATATATAGTTTTAATTGACAAAATGATATGTATATCACCATGTTTTTAAGTATATATTACACCGTGGGATGACTCAATCTAGCTAAGTTATATACGTACTCCCTCACAGGTACCATTTGTGGTGAGGACATTTTATACCTACCTTGGCATCTCCTAAGGATACAACATATCATTAGCTGTAGTCAGCATGCTGTATGGTAAATCCCTTCCTTGCCTGATTCTTCCTATCTAACTGAAATGCTTTTACTGTAGACTTTGACGGCCACCACCACTCCTAGCCCCTGCTAACTGCCATACTGCCTTCCCTGTGATAACTATGTGGGTTGTGCATATGAGATCACGAGGTTATTTGTCTTTGTATGCTTGACTTGTTTGCCTTAATATAATGTCTTCCAGCTATATCAATGCGGTTGCAAATGATAGAATTCTATTGTTTTTAATGGCCATATGTACCTTTAAAAAAATCCATCCATCCATTGATGGACACTTAGGTTGTTCCCATTTCTTGGCTGTTGCAAAGAGAGCTAGGATAAACATGGGAGTACAGACGTCTTTTTGAGATAGACATTGATTTCATTTCCTTGAGTAAATAACTGTAGTACAGTTGCTGGATCATATGGCTGTTCTGGAATTTTTGTGGAACTCCAGCACAGTTTTCTGTACTGATTGGATTAATTTATATTCCTACCAGTGCTGTGTTATGCAAGAATTCCATTTATTCCCACAACCTTGTCAATGTCTATTGTGTGACTTCCTGGAGGGACTATTGTATGACATTTTGAGCACATTCTGACACTCCAGAGACTGACAATAAAGTTTGCTTTGAATCAGAGGGCAGAGATAGCTACTAGCTGACCAAAATTAACCATAGAGGTTTTGGAGGACTGAGGATAGATGGAGAGACACAGGTAGTAGTAGGGTGGGACTTAGAGAGGGTCTCAGCCCTTGTGGATCAAGGAATGACAGCTGCAAAGGGACATTAGATAGTAGAAAAAAACTGCTGAATTAAATAAGCCTCAGAATGGAAACCAGGATATGTGTTACGTTGGGGAAAAGGTAGGGTTTTGTTTGTTTGTTTGTTTGTTTTGCGAGACAGGGTATCTCTGTGTAACAGTCCTAGCTGTCCTGGAACTAGATCTGTAGACCATGCTGGCCTTGAACTCACAGAGATCTGCCTGCCTCTGCCTCCCAAGTGCTGGGATTAAAGGCATGTGCCACCACCACCTGGCTTGAGGAAGAGGTTTTGCTTTTGTTTCCACAGGAAAAAAAAAAAAGCTATGGATACCATCAAAATTGATAAAGATCAGATTCAAATAGGAGCAACCTCTTCATTAGAAGAGGCGATAGTTCATCACACAGTATGGTCATTCAATCTAAACTAATTTATAAGACTAACAAATGCCTTTCATTAGATCAGAAATAACTTGCCGCCAGGTGTTGGTGGCGCACGCCTTTAATCCCAGCACTCGGAAGGCAGAGGCAGGTGGATCGCTGTGAGTTCGAGGCCAGCCTGGGGGCCAAGTGAGTTCCAGGAAAGGCGCAAAGCTACACAGAGAAACCCTGTCTCGAAAAACCAAAAAAAAAGAAAAAAAAAAGAAAAGAAAAGAAATAACTTGCCAAAAAGGGAAACTCCCAAAATTAGGGTTGGGGCAGGGTTTTGTTTTTTGTCTTTCCAAGAGAATAAAAGCATCCAACTAAAGAATCTGAAGACCACTGGACAAATGAGACATCTGAAGAAAAAGGACAAATCATCCACAGAAAATGTACCAAGAAAAAGAGTAAATTGGTTTAATGATATAGCACATTTCCAACAGGATAAAAGTTCATAAAATCTTCCCAAATGTTTGTTTCTGCTGTTCTCTACAGACATATAAGGCAAATGGTCTTTTTGTAGTCCCAGTCCAATTAAAAATTAAAGCTGGCTTTGGAGTTGGAACGTGGCTCTCTTCTTCTCTAAACCCAAGCATGCTTCTTCAAAGGAAAATTCAAAATGTCAGAAGAGCCACCTGATATGGGACAGAAGAAAAACCAAAATTAAGGGACTATTCTATTACCACTAATCTCATAATCCTTTGGTTTTATTTTGACTCTTTAAAACTTTTCATAAGGTATAAATATTATCTCAAAATTTATAAGATTAATATATATGTATTTAAACTTTCTTTTGTGATGTTAATGGTGTCATATATAGTACTAATTCTAGAAAAAGTCTTCATCTAGCCTCCTGTATATGATTTTGAGCTTAAATCTGTATCAGATAACTAGGAATTAAGCTTGTGTACCCCAGATGTACTTAACAAATTGTGGTCCTTTAACCTCTCCAAGATCTGCTGCATATGACATTTTAAATGTTTAAGTTTTCTGCAGTGAACTGTGACCATTTCTAACAGTGACCTTTGAAGCTCCAAAAGGATGATGGGGCACCACAATAATGATTCCACCTGGGCTGTGATAATACCACTAAGCTGACAAACACCATCCAAAGATCAGCTACAACAGCTGATTACAAACTGCTCAGGACAATTTCAAGGTGGTCAGCTGAGATGGTCCAGCCTCGTATACTACTCCAGTCAGGACTTCAGATAAGCCCTACACTTTCCCATTACACAGAGGACTGGTAATAAATGATACAGCTAGCTCTCTCAGGATTTTTTCTTCTAGATGATAAACTCAAGGCTCAGAGAGGTTCAGTAGCTACAGTCATACAATTGTCAGCAAGAGAGCCAGAGTTCAGGCTGAAAGTCTCAACTCCATGTCCAAGGTACTTGCTTGCTTCTCTCTTCAACATAGATATCTGGGGGTAGCTCTGGGACATGGATTAGATATGTCTGCGCCTAGCATCAATATATTAATTACTTTTTTTTTAAGTGCAAAATATTTGACAAGAACCAAATTAAGGGAGGAAAGGTTTATTTTGAATGACAGTTCCCAAGAGTACAGTCCAGCCCAGCTGGAAAAACACGGCAGCAGGAGCAGGGCATGCATCTATAGCCAGGGAGCAGAGCGTGCTGGGTGCTAGCCCACTTTCTCCTCTGTGTTCAGTCTGTGAGTCCAGCCCATGGAACGGTACACAGTTAAGGTGGATCTTCCCCCTCCATCCCCCCCAATGAACAAGCATAGGAGATTCCTCCCAGGCTTGCCCAGAGGCTTCTCATTAGGTGATTCTAGATCCTGGTCAGTTGATAATCAGTTATTGGCCCTCAGAATCTGCAATGGGCTCACTACTTGCTATGGCCTCACAGCCTTGGGTGCCAGGAAATGAACTGTAGTTTCTGCCAGTATGGAATGTTTTCAGAGTATTTGCCACTTGACTAGATTTGTGTCAGTAATTCTTCTCCCTTTCACAGTCCAACCTTTTGTCACTTATAAATATTTAAGGTGCTGCTAAGTGACTTAGACACTACGTGCTGAGAATGCACTGGGAAATAAAACTTGAACTACCCTCAGGGATCTGTACATCTCGTTGGGAACCTTAGTCTCTTTCACAGTAGTTTAAGTGTCAACTTATTATCTAATTATCTCTTTACATTATCGCAAGATTGAAACAGCAATAATATGCTTTCAGATTCATTATTACTTGACCCTTGAACTTTTATTGGTGCACGAATCCTAATTGGTTTTAGGATTAAGACCAGAGCCAGATATCAGGGTGAAAGTTGAAAGATCAGAGAAGCAGAGCAGCCACCTCTTAACTCACCAACTCCTCAGCCTGCAAGAGCCTGAAAAGACCTGAGTTCCTGTCTCCTCCCGCCTTATATTCCTTTCTCTGCCCAGCCATATCACTTCCTGCCTCAGCCTTCCTAGTGCTGGGATTAAAGGTGTGTGATCACCAGTGCTGGAGTTAAAGGTGTGTGTCACCACTGCCTGACAGCTGTGGCTAACTCTGTGGCCAGTTCTGTCCTCTGATCTTCAGGCAAGCTTTTATTTCTTAGATTACAAGCAATATATCACCACATTTCCTTTCCTCTTTCTTAAGGCTAATTTCACAAATGAGAGTAATTAGGTAGGTCAAAGTTCAACATAACACAGAGATAAGATAGTTTCAAAGGACCTCACCCTGTTTTGAAAGAGTTATTTTGGTCTTTCAGCTAAATGATTTTTTTTCCCTGCTGAAAGACACTTGGCTGGAGTAGGTAGCTTAGCTAATGGCAGATAATTAATCATAAAATACAAATACAGCAGCTTGAGAGATGACTCAGTGGTCAAGAGCATGTACTGCTGCTCTTTAAGAGGACCTAAGTCCATTTCCCAGCACCCACACCAGGCAGCTCATGGCTGCCTGTAACTCCAGTTCCAGGCCATCTGACTCTGTTTTCTGACATTCTCAGGCACTACACTCAAGTGCACAAACCCATACTCACATACACATACATACATAATAATTAAAAATAAAATCTTAAAAACATACAAGTATAAAACTGTGATGTAACTCAACTTATATAGCCTTTCTATAAACAATGGCAAAAGAACTGGGAATCAGGGCTAGAGAGATGGATCAGTGGTTAAGAGCACTGGCTGCTCTGGCAGAGGATCCTCTGATTCCCAGCACCCACATGGTGTCTCACAACCATCTGTAACTCTCACGATGTAGCCCAGGCTGGCCTGGAACTCACACTCCTCCTGCTTCCGCCTTCTAAATGCTGGGATTACAGGCCTACACCACCACACTTAACCAACATGCTCTATTTTGCCGATTTTTAGGATTCATTGTTGTTTTCCCTTTTCAGTTTGGAGACAGAATGCTCCAGGTGAGACTCAAGTCATTCTCCCACTTCAGCCTTTTGAGTGCACTATACCCAACTTAAGATTCTGCTTTGATGGCCACTTCAATTAGATTTCATTTCTGGTGCCCGGGAAGTGGTGGAAGAGGATGGCTTGGAGCAGGCTACAGGGTAAACAGCATCATCTAGACTTCAGAACTTTGCTCCAGGAAGCACCACAGGAGAAGTAAGCCTCACCATGGAAAAATGGCATCAAAACACGTGAGTGGCAAAGTAGACGCATGAATTGTTTTCCAAACGAAGGTGATAATGGCAAAAGGCTGCACATTTTTGCTTCACCGAGAACAGATGAGAAAGTCATGTCTGAGCGTAATTGCTGAGTCAGGTGTGGATGGGAAAAGAGGGCCACCCGGGGAGGGACTAGTCACCCATTCCTGACCACAGCAGCATATCAACCTGAGTCACTGAACTGGGGTCTGGAGAGAGGTATGCAAAACATAGACCTGGTCCTTGCCCCAGAGACAGCCACTGTTCTGTGGGAAATGAAGAAAGAGCAAAAGAATTTAAAGGGATAAGTAGAAGAAAGTAAGGTCTCCTGGGAGGAACAGTTAACTCCCATTGGACGAGCCTGAGGAGGTTCCTGGAGGGAGAACTCTCTAAAGCTGAGGTCTGAAATATCACAAAGACCAGAAGGGAGAGAAGAATGTTAATAAGGAATGAAGCTGTGATAAAGAAAAATTCAGGTTGAGAAAGAACAAGCATGGAGTATTTAAAAGAAACATATAATCAGTGTGTAGGTGGAGGGCCAGGGGTGGTAGTGAGGAGGTCTTTACATTTGTACACATTTTCACAATATATAGTGTTTGAATGCCCAAATCTCAAGCACTATTTGCTTCTTCTGCTTTTTTTTTTCTTTTTCCTTTTGGAGACAGGGTCTCATTATCTATCCCTGGCTGCCTGGAATAGATCATTAGACACGGATAGCCTTGAATTCATACAGAACAGCCTGCTTCTGCCTCTTAAGTGATGGATTTTTTTTTTCTTCTTCTTCTTCGAGACAGGGTTTCTCTGTGTAGCTTTGGCACCTTTCCTGGAACTCACTCTGTAGACCAGGCTGGCCTGGAACTCACAGAGATCCACCTGGCTCTGCCTCCCGAGCGCTGGGATTAAAGGTGTGTGCATCACCACCGCCCGTCTGAGTGATGGATTTTAAAGACATGCACACCACAATGGGTTCAAGTGCTATTTTTAAAGATTTTAAAAACTATTTCAAATGTTATGTGTATGGATGTTTTGCTTGCATGTGTGTCTGTGCACCATGTGTGTACCTTTGGAGACCAGAAGAGGGCCCTGGATCCCCTACACCTGGGTTTACAAAAGGTTAGCTGCTATGTGGATGCTGGGAACCGAACCCAGGTCCTCTGGAAGTGCAGGCAGTGCTCTTAAGTGCTAAATCCTCTCTCTAGATCTTTGAGCACACCATTTTTAAAGACATTTCTTTAAAGTGTAGGACTTCTTTTTTTTTGGTTTTTCGAGACAGGGTTTCTCTGTGTAGCTTTGCGCCTTTCCTGGAGCTCACTTGGTAGCCCAGGCTGGCCTCGAACTCACAGAGATCCGCCTGCCTCTGCCTCCCGAGTGCTGGGATTAAAGGCGTGCGCCACCAACGCCCGGCATAAGTGTAGGACTTCTAATGTGTGGGGTCTCATCCAAAAGAGGCTGTGAATATATAGGACTCCTTCAAGAACACAGTGGGGAGAAAACTGTCCTCAGTCTAGTTAAGCAGATTGTTTTAGAGTGACTAGCCCAGTGGCCAGGACCAAACCAAAATGGAGTCTGTTGTGCTAAGTGCCACTTGGATGAGCTGGGAGACAAGTTTGCTTTCTCAACAGTTCCAGGTGACCACAGTCAGTGGAGAAATGCAATCTCCTCTCTTTAAACCTATAAAGACAGTACCCTAGAAAGTGGACTTTTCTTTTTGTCTTCCTGTAAGCAGACCCACACTGCTCTAGGACTCTTATGCAGCTCTGGGCTGCATTTGTTCTGATTGTTTCCTTTTTGAGACCGGGTGGAGGTATAAGAGATTGAATTTAGGACCTCACCTACCCAGATAAGAGTTTGCATGCTCTGTGGCTAAGCCATATCCTCAGCCCCTCGAATTTTATCTTTCAATAGTCAGTCCCCTTCTTGTCTTTTTGTGTGGCTCTGAAATTCTAGCCTGTACAGAATCCATGCAACAATATTAAAATAGTTTCTTTCATGCTGTTTGAGAGAATTTTGTTGGCCTTAGAGCTTACGATCGTCCTGCCTCACTCAACCTCCTCCCCAGGGCTGGGGTTAAGAGTGGACTTCCACGGCCAGTTTTCTTTCTTACATTCTTTTAAAGACATTTTTCATGCTAACAGTTTTCCAGTTCCTTTGGTGCCCACCAAGCACACTTAACAGCAACTAGAAATTGCCCAGATGATCCGCCTGCTGCAGGGCACAGGCAAATGCCCTCAGTTAAGATGGCCGCAGCTGCCTTGCTTTGCCCTTTTCTGACCTCAGCAAAGACTACTTCCTTTTAAACCTCGCTTTTTCCACAACAAAGATGGAGCTGGCGCTTCCGGTTCCGGGCTCTTGCTGTCATGGGGTGAGTGACACGGGGCCTGGAGGAGGAATCTCTGCCGGTTTTCTCCTCCATTCTGGAGTGTCTTGGGAAGGGAGCAGGGAAACGAGGAGGGAAGGGAGGAGCGATTCTCGCGACACTTTATTCCACGAGGTTTCCCGGCACCTGCCCGGCCCCTCCGCCCAAGCCCCGCCCACCGCGCCCTTCTTACCTGGCTCTGGAATGTAGCCGTGGGGGGAAAAGGATTAGTTCCAATTATTTTCCTATTTTAACATCTTAAATTATTGTTGTCTTGTTGGTTTTGCGTTTTGAGACAGGGTCTCTGTCTACATAGCCCTGGCTGTCCTGAAACTCACCATGTGGATCAGTATGGTCTGGAGTTAACAGATCTTTCTGCCTCTGCTGGGATAAACAGTCCCAGGTCTATTATAATTTTAAAACAGCCATATTGTAACTGGATGTTTTCATAAAGTGTACACTGAAAACTACAAGTCATCACAACCTTGGACTGTTTTCATCACCCCAAAGAAAATTTCTGAGGAACATAGTCCTGAACCCAGAGCATCGCTCTGCCCACCACCTGCCCCTACCCCAGTCCTGGGCTGTGACCCGAGTACTGTCTCTATGGTTGTCTAATCTGCATGCTGTATAAACGGAATCAAACAGTATGTGACTAGCATCTTTGGCCAGGGATTTGTAAGGCTTGTTTGGGACTTGAGAGAATTGCATTCCTTTAATGCTAAAAAATGCATAACTGTTTGGAAACCTATTGCATATTTTTATTTTTCTGTTGATCAAGACCTTCCTAACTATTTTCCAAAGCACTCCTCCAACTGCCTATCAGTGTGATTTTTCTTCGGGGTAGCTATTCTCTTTCACTGCCTTTGTGCCACTACTATGGTTCATTACTATAGTGGTTTCTTTTTGTTTGGCCTTTTGAGACAATGTCTTGCTACAATAGTCCAGGCTGGCCTCACATTCAAGGTTCTCCTGCTTGTGTGTCCCCAGACAATGGGATCACAAGAGTGTGCAACCACATCTGGCTTGCACTGATTTCTGTTGTTTTCTTAGGTTAGTTTAGGCTCTAATAGCATCACTTATTTTATTTTATCTTATTTTGTTTTATTTCACTTCAGAACAGGGTCTTACTATGTAGCCATGACTGGACAGGAACTTTCTGTGAGGTCAGCTGGCTTCAGACTCACTGAGATTGGCCTGCCTTTGTTGGGACTAAAGGCATATGCCACCACCCCTGGTGAATAGTACCATCTTAAGATACTGGCTTCTTCTGATGCATGAACATGGAATGTCTTCTTTAAGCTTACTTAATACAGTCCTATTTTATTTCTATGCTTTTTTTTTGTTTTTTTGTTTTTCGAGACAGGATTTCTTTGTGTAGTTTTGGTGCCTGTCCTGGATCTCGCTCTGTAGACCAGGCTGGCCTCGAACTCACAGAAAGCCACCTGGCTCTGCCTCCCGAGTGCTGGGATTAAAGACGTGCACCACCACCGCCTGGCTTAATTCTATACTTTTATAAATGGGTTCTAATTCATCTTTGAGGTTGTTGGTTACTAATGTATATAAATATAAGTGATTGTATGTGTGTGTTGCTTGAATCTTGCAACCTGTGTAACTTGTTTATTTTTTAATTTATTTTGTGGATTCCTTAAGGTTTTCTGAATAAGATCATGTCTTCTGGGTTTGTTTGGTTTTTGCCCTGAGGTTGAACCCAGAGCCTGGTCCTTGCTAGGCAAGTGCTTTACCATCAAGCTGCATCCCCTGCCCCTGTGTCCTGTTAATGGGGATAATTTTATGGTTCTCTTTCCAATCTGGACACCTTTAATTTCATTTTCTTGTCTAATTGTGCCGTCTAAAACTTCCAGCACAACACTGACTAGAAATGATAAGCTTAGACATCCCTGTTTTGCTCCTGATTTCAAGAAGAAAGCATTTAGCTGGCCTTACTGACCATCCTTACTATGGATTTTCAAAACCACTTTTTATAAGGTTGAAGAAGATGCTTTCCATTCCTAGCTTGTTGAGTAATGGTATTTGTCAAACATTTACATGTATCTATTGTGGTTTTATCCTTTACTCTATTATTAATGGGATATACAGATGGATCGGCAGAGGTTAAAATAACTCCGAGGGCTGAGGATGTAGCTCTGTTAGTAGAGTTAGTAGACTGCTCACTTACCATCAACAAAGCCTTGGATTTGCCACACAAACCAGGCACACACCTGTAACCCCAACATGTCAGAGGTGGAAATAAGAGAGTCAGAAGTTCAATGTCATCCTCAGCTACACAGCAAGTTCAAAGCCAGCCCCAGATACACGAAACTTTGTCTAAAAATAAACAAACCAAAAGAATGAATAAAATGATTTTTAACATAAAATAATTTTGCATTTTGGGGGTTAGTTCCATCTAGTCCTGAAATATTGGTGTGTTTGTGTGTGTGGGGAGGGAGGGGGACTGTGGAAAGGTGCATAGACCCTCTGAGTATAGCAGAGCCACACCTCCAGTCTGGAGCCATAGCCTTCGTGTACACTGTTGATGTTCTGTGGAGGACTCCTGTATGTGTGTTTGTGACACAGGATTGTGGTTTTCTTGTGATGTTAATGTGGATGGTATTCTTGTGCCATCTTTTCTCCCTGTCTGTCTTTCCTTCTTTTTTTCAGAAGAGGAACTATGTAAGTTCATTATGGTGGGCTAGGAGTATAGTTTTGTGCTGAGGACCAGGGTTCAATCCCCGCTTTTCCTCTGTCCCATTTCTTTCTCCTGTGCGCAGTCACAGACTCTCAGACAGTGTGTTTAGAAACAGATGTGCATATACTTATTTTATAAAGCGAAGGGTTCTGCCTTCTGCAGGGTTTTTCACTTTGCTTTGGCACAGTGCTCAGCTTGGAATTTGGGGCCTTTAATGCAAGCGATTCAAAACCCAAAGCAAAACTATCACATCAGGGATTCCTTTCATTAATGACATCAGTTTGATGTTCGGTGAAGGCAGGCAGAATCTACCGGTCTCATCTGTGACCTTTCACTCCTTCCACAAGCCTCCTGCCCAGGGTTATGTAACCGAAGCCGAAGCCAGAGGTGCCAGGCAGAGGTCCCAGCTGAAGTTCCAAGGTTGCTTCGCTGTTAGAACGCCTGCAGAGAGGAGGAGAGACAGGATGTTCTGTTTTTGGGGAACCTTATCTTTCCACTCCTTTTAGGAATGATCAGCTGATACCTGGGCTGATCCTCTGCCTGAGCAAGTGTCCGAAGCCTGTGACTGGGTGTCCTTGCCAGGTGGCAGTGTTGGTTTGTACACGTGCTGTCTTTGCCTGATCAGCCCTGGGGCTGCTCAGACTTGGGAGGCTGGGGACCTTCAAGCTGGGCTCATTCAGTGGGAGCAGCTTTTCATGTGTTTCTTTGGGCAGCTTTGTGTGCTTCCTGCCTTGTCTGTATCTAACTGTGAATGAGGGTAATGATAGGAGTATCTGCTCCAGGGGTCATTGGAGGTGAAGCACTTGGCCTAGGGGTCAGATCTACTATGTACTTGATAAAGGTGATCTGGCCTTGTTACACTGCTCATATTATTCTGAAATTGCCTCTTCCATTAAACGTATGTCTTTGAGATCTTTCAAGTTCTACCATTTTATTCTTTTTTTTGTTAGTTCTATCATTTTAATAGCTGTGTAGTATTCCTTGACTTGAAATAATGCTTTCTTCCAAAACTCTATCTTGTCTTCTCTTGACTCCCTTGATAACACAGCCATGGCACACAAACTGTCTCTTCTAATTGACTTCCAGATCCTCCTTAATGCCTTTCTCTGTTCATTCAGTTATTAAGTTCTGGTCTCCTCTTAGTTCTTGTTTTTTGTTTGTTTGTTTTTGTTTTGTTTTTCAGTTGTTTGAGATAGGGTTTCTGTGTGTAGCCCTGGCTGTCTGGGCTCCAACTCTGTAGACCAAGCTGGCCTTGAACTCACAGTAATCCACCTGCCTCTGCCTCCCGAATGCTGGGATTAACGGCGTGCGCCACTTCCCAGCTTTAACTGTGTTCTTAATCTCTCCCTTACCCCTGACTCATAGGACCTCGGCCTATCTCAGACAGCCTCCTCCATTACTTAGACTACTGCAGGGCGTGAGTGTCTGTGGCTCATGGGATTGCCTGTGGCCAGTATTGAACAGGCTCCGGTCCTGTCAGCCCCTCTGCTTTCCAGCTACTAAGTGTGCAAGCAAGACTGTGCACGCACAACCTCTGGATGGTGCATGGTGGCTTGTGACAACCTAGCGTCGGGTACTGGCTACTATAAAGCTGATTGCTGTGAGCAACTCCTGAGAGAGATGGACAGGAGTGGGTGTGCTACAAGGGACTTCGAGTGGAGAATCCGGGACCCCACAGGTTCAAAACCAGGAAGGGAAACAGTAGGGTTTTCTTGGTTTATTTGTTTTTTAATTTTATTATTATTATTAATTTTTTGTATATGAGTGTTTTAAATTTATTTTTATGTGTATCTGTGTACCACATCCACGAACTGCCCTTAGACCAGTTCCCCTGGAACTGGAGTTACAAATGGTTTTAGTTTTGTGAGCCACCATGTGGGTGCTGGGAATTGAACCCAGGTCCTCTGGGAGTACAGCTAGTGTTCTTACCATGTTCTAACATTCAGCCTTCTTTCCCAGCTGAAATTATATTTATATGTTGCTGTGTTGTTACTGTGCGTTTGTTTTGAGATAGTCTTGCTGCTTAGCCCAGGCTGCCCTCAAACTTGCGATCCTTCTATGTCAGCCTCCTGAGTTTTGGAATTACAGATGTTTGCCATCATGCTTAGCTCCTAGCTGAAGTTGATTTTTCTCAGGTGAAAGTCTGTCTTGTCTCACAGTTAAGGGAACTTGGTGCCCAAACAGTGGGTCAAAGGAGAAGAAACCCCATGTCTTAGGGGAAGAGAGTGGCTGGTCTTCAGGACTCCTCAGGCTGCAGTTGAGGAAAGCTCTTACTGCACAGCTGGTGATGTGGATTGATTGCCTTTGCCTTGCAGGCCTATGGAACCCCAGGCAGACACACCCAGCAGCCAGTCAGTGGAGAGCTGCATCTTGGATCTACCGACAGCATCCTACCTCAGAGGTCATGAAGCATCCCAGGGAGCCAGCAGCAAGTCTCTGAGTTCCCTGGAATCCCTGTCTTTCCCTTGTTCTTTGACTGCTGATCCAGGTAATAAGCAGAGTTTGAATCAAACTAACTTTACGAAAACAACTGTCAGAGACACAGGCGAATGGTAGTTCTGTTTCTCCACCCAGAAGGAGTAAGTTTTTAACCATACCTATAAAAACACTTTACCCAGAAAAGCTGTGGAGAAGGGCTTCAAAGAAGCCTCCCAGAGTAACAGGGTGGTGTATAGAAACTGGGGATGCAGAGGTGAATGCCCAGGTCCTTCCTTGAGGGAGCTTAGAGTCTGGGGTGATCCAAACACAGTGTGTCTAGACAAAGAAGACCAGAAGGGAAACAAGTGTTTTGTTATTCCTTCATGGGCCCCTTTCTGATCTCTGTCCAGATGTGCTCTGAGGCAGGAGGAACACTCAGTTTGACAAGAGGGTGGAATTGTGCTTTGTTCTTTTTAAGACTGCAGAAAACAGCAGTGTGGGCACTGTATACTGTGAATGATGAAGATGGTAGAGAACAGCAGTGTGGGCACTGTATACTGTGGGTGATGAGGATGA